>CABHPP010143585.1:27050-47015 GCA_902168425.1 Peromyscus attwateri
ACACACACACACACACACACACACAGAGAGAGAGAGAGAGAGAGAGAGAGAGAGAGAGAGAGAGAGAGAGAGAGAGAGAGAGAGAGAGAGAGAGAGAGAAACAGAGAGAGAGAGAAACAGAGAGAGAGAGAAACAGAGAGAAACAGAGAGAAAGAGACTGGTGACTGATACAGGCTTTTGAAACCTCAATTCCAACCCCCAGAAACACAACCTTCCAACAAGGCCACACCTCTTAATCTTCTCTAAACAGTCTACCAAACAAGCCAAACATTCAAATATATGAGCTTATGGGGGCCATTCTCATTGAAGGCACCACAGATGGATAGGTGATTTAATGGCTGGAGATGGGTGTGATTGAGTGGATGGACAGACAGATAATGAATGGATAGTTACATGAATAGATGACTAGATGGATAGATGGATGTGGAGGTGAATGGGTGGGTAAATGGATGGATGGATGGATGGATGGACGGACAGATGGATGGATCAATAAATGGTTGCATCTTAATGCATGTGGTTTCTGTTTCCCTAGGCATGACTTGCCAAGCACGAAGCTCTTACATGGATACAGAGGTGCTCTGGGGTCACCGATTCACACCAGTCCTCACCTTGGAAAAAGGCTTTTATGAGGTGGACTATAACACCTTCCACGACACCTATGAGACCAACACACCCAGCTGCTGTGCCAAGGAGCTGGCAGAAATGAAGCGGAATGGGCGGCTCCTGCAGTACCTTCCCAGCCCTCCCTTGCTTGGGGGGTGTGCTGAGGCTGGGAGAGATGCTGAGGCTGAGCAGGATGAAGGGGATGAACCCAATGGACTGAGTGTGTCCCGGGCAACCAGGGGCTCAATGTGAAGTCTGTGTTCTACCCAGAGCCTCTTCTTACCAGACACCGAGGAGCCTGGGAGGCCAGAGAGGCCAATTAGTTGAGCAAGCTTTGTGGGGCCCCAGGAGCATGGGAGCTCTATGGAGAGGAACAGTGCATTGAGCCCTCATGTCTCTCTTCAGGGCCTCTGAGCAAGTGGCCTTGCCTGGCCTTCACAGGCAGTGCTTTCTAGGCCTCGGTGAGTGGGAGCATTAGCTAAGGCTGTAGCCAGGGTGGGGTTCCCAGAGAAGAGAGTTCTAGGGTTCCATCTACCCTCTCTCTGATTACCGGCACCTGTTCACTTCCCTCCCGGATTTTGTCTCCTCTAGGGACTGACAACATCACCCCTGATTCTTACCACTGAGGCCTGTAGATTGAGGGAGTGCAATTCTGTTCACGGATGCTCAGGCCCCCACAGCTGGGGAGGAGTTCACAGAGGCCTCCTCCCTGGCCAAAGTTTACCCAAGTCGGGGACAATGCCTTTTAGTCTGAGGCCACAGCCACTTACTAATAACTTCTTTGCAAGGCCCCTTGTTCACCTCTGTTACTTCCTAGTGCGTGTGTGTTTTCCTCTTCTATGTTGTATGGACACTACGGCTTACAGGGTAATTGAGTTCATTAGCGTGACCCTGGGACACTGACAATGGACCTAGGAGCACACACAATGCTGTCCTCACAACTGCCTGGGACTCGTAGTCATACTGTGCCTTGCACTTCAAAGGGGAAACCCAGCAGTTGTGCTTCTGGTAGGACTTTGTGGTCCAAGAACTTCAAAGAACCTGTGAAGTAGTCCCGAACACGTGAATTTCAGAGAGCCAGATGAACTAATTGGTACCGACCCAGGGCGGCAGTGGGAAAAGGAAGCGAAGAATGTTTTAATATAAGAATTTGGAGCCTGGTGGACTCATGCATCCTAGCACTTGGCGGCAGAATTGTGAAGCTGAGGCCAGCCTGGGCTATATCACCCTGTCTCCAAAACGCAAGAGACAAACTAACAAACAAGAAAACGTCTGCCTCAGTTGTTGCTTGGGGGCCCCCAGGAGGAAAGTGGACTATGAAACAGAAGTGACAGGTGGCCAAGGGTGGACCAGAGTCTTAGGTTGGTACCGAGAGGCCTCTGGACCTCCCTCCTACAGAACAGCTCCAACATGGTGACAGGACCTAGAAGGTAGGCCCTGAGAACAGGAGGTGAGAAAGTCAGTAGGAGAACCAGGAAAAGAAGAGCCAAAGAGCAGAGAAGAGCCTTGAGGTCAACAGCCTTGGAACCTTTTCTCTTCCAGCCTGGAGGACTGATGGTCAGGTCAAAGAACCTTAAGTAAGAAAGATAAGCTGGGCCCAGTCTTGGATAGATGTTGACACGCTCCCCCACGCCTCTATCACACACACACACACACACACACACACACACACACACACACACACGTGCGCCCGTGTGTCTGTAGTTCTCAACCAGCCTTTGAAAAGAGAAGCACTTTCCTGCCAGGTCTGGAGCTCTTTCCCTGGGATCTACAGGGAGAAGGTAAGGGAGCCAAGGGAACGGCTTCTGGACCTCAGGCCTTTTCCCCTCAGACTGGATTCCCAGGTCCCTGGGCTGGTGAGGAGAAAGTGGCCTGAGATGAACAGTTACACTTGTTAGTGGCCCCCACATAGAAGAGGGGATCCTTTACTTGGCACCTGAACTAAATCTTGAGAAATGGGCTAGGCAGTGAGGGGTGTGTGTGTGTTTGTGTATATGTGTGTGGTATGTGATTTGTGGTATGTGTGTATATGTGTGGTGTGTATGTGTGCTGTATGCACATGTGTGTGTGTGAGTGTGAGTGTGAGCGTGTGTGTGTGTGTGTGTGTGTGTGTGTGAGAGAGAGAGAGAGAGAGAGAGAGAGAGAGAGAGAGAGAGAGGGTATGGTAGGGGTGGGGTCCCACAGTGATAAGGTACCAGTTATGGTCTAGCAGGGCATGGGAAATGAGATGCCATCCCCACTCAGGAAAGAAAACCAGCAGGTTGGCAGCACCCAGTAGGTAAGCTGCAATCAGGAATCTAAGGAGGGAGTCTGCTGTTAAGCCTGGATGTCTAGGGTAACAGGAAATGTAGCAACTGTCACGAGAGACAGGCACTTGGCCTGGCTTTCCACACCCCAGGTCTTCACAGGCAGGACCAGCTCTTCTCCTTGGCAGGCCTTGAATCCTGTCTTGGTCAGGACCCATAGTGAGCCGAGTAGGTAAGGATAGGAGGCAGCAGGGAATGATGGGCTCAGGGCTCGGCGGTGGGCTGGTTCCTGTTGCACACTTGCCTTATTTGTGTTTCAGAAACACCCCCCAACTGGCCAGGCGAGACCAGTGGTCTGGGGGAGTCAGGGCACTGCTGTGCCAATGAGAATCTGTAGAAGGTATCAAAGAGTGGGCACACTCCTTAAGATCCCCTCAAGCCAGAGCTGATCTGCACTGGAATTAGGTAGATACTAACCTCATTCAGGTTGCTATCATGGTGACCTAAATGTGAGGGGACTGCCCTTCACATCTCAAGGACATCTCCATCTCTACGGACAGTTGATTTCACTAAAGTTCATCAAATTCTTCAAATCATTTTCTGGAAGTTCTTGACTAATAAATTTAAAACATGGGTTTATAATTTAATGCCAAGTCTAATGCTGGCCAATATGTCTATGGGTCACTACTCCTACATATGAACCACATTAGTCATGGTCCTTATTGTATGACTCTGAGCTCATTCCATCCCTGATGGCCCACAAAGAACTGAGGCAGGGCTGAAGAAGAAGTCAACAATAATTCCCAGAGATCTCTGCTCCTTGAGTTTAGGAAGCTGACTTCCTGCCTTAACTACCATGTCCTTCCTCTCTGGAAAAATCCCTTGCTCCATGTGCTGGCAGAAATTTCCCAAAGACAAGTTCTTGCCAGTTCTCTTCCTCCCCACCAATCTGATACCTGCTAGGTTCCACCAATATGACCACAAGATCCTGTTCCCAGGCCTCTCTGCTTCAGATACGGCTCCCACTGGCCTCCTATACAACCAAGGAACCCACTTGCCCCATTTCGCTTGATGCTTTGAGATCCTAGCTGAAGCGGTTAGCATTGATGGGGAAGAGCCCCCGTCTATCCGGGAAACATGTGCCTGCTTATTATCTGTAGCAACTGGGAACCTTCATTCACACCTCTTATCCCATGGCCTGCCTTCCAGCTGGCCTCAGCCATGTGACTCCCGTGAAGCAAAGACCACAGAAGCAGAAACAGCTCACCCTGGGTTTGCATGTTGACTTCTAAGATATATCTTTGCACCTATCATGTGTGGGGCTGCGGTGAGATGCCCCTCCCAGATCCCTGGACTTGATTCTCCAAACACTGCAGTGAAGGTATCTGAAGCTTGTTGTTACCACAGATGAGAGGCATGGCACCTCTCAGGCAAACACAGTGGGGCCATCATCCTGCACAGACACCCTTAGGGATCAACACCCAGGCTGCAGGCACAGGCAGAGGCCCAGCCCTCACAGTGGTGCTCTCAGATTTCCATGCTGTGCTGTAGAGCAGCATTCCCTTCATGCTGTAGCAGGATAATTAGGAAACACCTTTCTCTGATTCCCAGAGAGCTAATAAGCCTTGGAAAAAGAGATTCTGTGGGAAAGAATGGGTTCTCCCGAGAGTCTACTTAACCGCTGGGCTTGGGTTCTCCAGCAGTACCCTAAACTATTGTGTCAAATTTGCCCTCCTGGGTGTATGATCCCAATCTTATGAAAAAGAACATCATGACACTACTAAAAGGTCACCCAACAAGACAGCCTGGCCTTAGATAGCTCTTCCTCATTTAAAATAGATCATTCCTAAGTTCCCAGAATTCAGGTACATTCCCACTTGGAGCAAACTCACCTTTGTTTTTTTTGTTAATCTAAACCTGCCAGGATCAGTATTTGGCATTTAGGATGGTGTTGGGGTGGGAGGGTCAGGCCTAGAGAGACCACTGCCTCAGTAACAGGGTTCCGTCTCCACAGGGAAAGCGCACTTCAAGATGGCAGCAAAGACAGACTGCCAGGGATTCACACTGCTCATCTGTCCACAGACAACTTTCACCTTTTATTTAACGTTAGATATTCAGAACCCACCTTAAGTCATGAGTGCCTTTAAACTTCCTTCTTCCTTGGAATAATTTTGAAAATACCCACTTTAGGGAGTCCCTGGGCTGTCAGTCTGCAGGCAGGGCCTAAGGAATGACTGTTATCCTGTTATCTGGGAACCCTGGGGAAAGACAGGGAGGCCACAGGAGTCATGAAAAGCAAGCAAGCCCTCAAATGAGACGTAAGCTCCACGGAGCGTGTCATTGGCAAGGGAGTTGACAGGATGTGTGCTCCTGTTCTGGTCATCAACTGGCAATGTCAAAATCTCACAGAGACATGGTGGCTATGTAGATATTCCTCACTCAGACTCCGCTGTAAAGATAACACGGTGAGCCAGGACATTGATTCATCTGGAGAGGTGGCATGAGAAGCCGACCTGGGACAGTGCAGCTACCACGTACTGGACATCCCTTGTCTGACCTAGCACCCAACCCCAGGGTAGTGAGAGGGAAGGAAGTCAACAGATGTGCCAGCAGACAGCAGCCACACAGACTCCTCCCACCAGCAGTCAGCAGCCAGGAAAAGCCCCCAGTGACAGAGAGCACGAGGACTGTCCCAATGATGGCAGAAAACACAGACACAGCCATGGGCCAGGAAGCTCCGGGAAGGCCAGCAGCTTCTCACTGGGGATACCCCTGCCTGTGGGCACCACGATGAATTCTGTGCAGATGTCCAAAGCAAGGCTATGGGAAAAGGAATCCCTAACGGGCATGCTTGCCACTCAGGCCTGGGCTGTGAACTGAGGAAGGAGCATTAGTTACATGAATCTGGTAGCAGACCCCCAGAAAATCCACCCCAGGTACACAACAGGTACCTCTTTAGACCCTGCTAGAGTCCAGCAACAAGCTGGGTCAACCTGTTTGTGGTAAACAAATGTCTAGGGAAGAGTTTTGGAAATAGAAATGTTGGCTGAGTGTTGGGTTTTTTTTCCCCCCCTCTAAGGGACTATTTGGTTTTATTCAAAAGCTGCTATTCAAATAACCTTGGCTTCCGTGTGTGCTGGAGGCAAGCTTTCTAAACCACAGGGGAGAAATCGGTGAGAACTCAGTGTGTTAGTCAGCACACTGAACGTCATTCTTGTCAAATGGTAAAAGTATAAGCACAGAGGACCAGGGTCATTCAGGGTGAGACTGCCATGGAAAGAAAGTAGCTGGTACATCTGTCTGTGCATTTAGCATCCCTCTGCGTGCACCTGCTAAATGTTGCTGTCACATTCTGAATCACCTCTGAAATCAGCACGTTCATGGAAGAGACTGCAGCCAGCCCTGTGTGATCTGAAACTTCCAGGCTCTCCTGGCTGTGCTCTCCACCTGGAGCAGTGAGCAGCTGCAGCCATTCAGGAATTCACAGGCCATCTGTTGTCCTCACAGAGTGGAGCTCACTGGGTCTGGTCCACGGAGACAACTGGAAAAGAGGGAAGCATGTTCATCGAATTGACTGTGCTCAAGAGGGTAGGAAGAGCCATAGAGCTGTCATGGCTGCACTGAAAGGGCCTTCCCCTCCCTCCTCTCAGGCTAGAATTCTCCCCATGAAGACAACCTATCTTTTGGGGGCCTGAACCGCCTCTCTATGTATAAGGATGCCCTTGTCTGTATGTCTCCCAGAACCCCCACAGCAGGAAAACCTGGGCATCAATCCAGCAGCAACTCATTCTGATCATTCCCTCTGGGCCTGGTAAGCCTTTGCTAGCTCTACCAACACCAGTCTCATGGTGAAGGCTGAAAAACCGTGCATCAGGAAACAGAAGTCCAGGCTGGGATATATCTCAGTGGAAGATGTCCTGCAAGGATGTGGGCTTAATTGGCCTAATTCCCAGCACTGAGAGAGAGAGAGAGAGAGAGAGAGAGAGAGAGAGAGAGAGAGAGAGGCAGGAGGGAAACAAGAAAGCAGAGGGCTCAATCCACAAAATGTCCCAAGGGCCTCTGAATTCTCGTCACTTCAGCTTTCCTGCACATACCATCACATTTACTGGAGACCCACTCTGTTCCAGAAGCAGGAAAAGACGTTGTGGATTCAGCAGTGATCAAGTATGCCTTAGCCTATTCTAGCTGCTATAACACCAATGCATCAGACTGGATAATGCAGAAACAATGTACTACTAACAGTCTGCAAGCTGATACATCAAGATGCGCATGAGCAGTATCTATCTAGTAAGGGCCCATTCCTCATGAACGATAACTTCTATGCATTCTCACACCGCAGAAGGGGCGGGCTTGCTCTACCACGGGCCTCCCATATAATTAAGAAAATCCCATTCATGAGGGCTCCACCCTCATAATCCTCTTCTAAAGTCTACTTTCTAATATTATTACCTTGGGGATTAGGTTTCAACATACAAACTTGGGGGTGAAATAAACATTCAAACCCTAACAAAGATAATCAGATACCGTCTCCATGGAATTTGCTGCCAGGACATAAAAGTCACACAAATAAGAGAATGGTGGGTACCAATAAAATCCAGGAACAAAGTGGAATGCTGACCCGAGGTTGACTCTGATGGGCTTGCCTGGTTACTGAGACTAGACTAAAGGACACATGAGCTTACCAAACAAAGTAGACAGTCATTTGGGGCAGAAGGACAAGAGGCAGGGAGGTGGAGTTTATGTAAAGTCCTGAGGTGGAGAGCTGCCACAAGCCGCAGGAAAATGTAATGGAACCCAGCTACTATCACAAAAACTACTACTTGGAAAAGTCAAGGACTTCTCTAAAGGTCAAGCCATGGCTTAAGAAGTCTTGGTGATATTTTAGCTTTTGTGTATATATTAACTAGTTCCTAAAATGATTTTCTTGTGTGCTTCCAAGAACTCCTAACAGTGTATTTATCTAAAATACCTATCAAGCATCCAAGGCCAACCGATCTCCTGAACTAAGGTAACACCCTTGTAGAAATTACACCTGTTCCCTAGGTCAGGAGGACAGCTTTATTTCCTGTGCAATCTGAGACCCTCCTTTTCTATTACTAACATTATAGACTCCTAACTTCTTACCTAACCACTTCTAGGAATGTAGACTGAGCACAAAGATCCCCTTCTTGATATACTAGCCGATCATTAGCTCTCAATTGACCTCCTCCTCCTTTAACCACTCAATTTTCAGGTTGTAAAAGAAAGCCTGATGGTCACTGCCTGAGGAAAATTCTTACCTGTCTTTATGACCCCATAAGAATTCAAGCCTGGTGACCTTGCTCTGGCAGAGGATCACTACTGCTTGGGTTTTTAACTGAATACCCTAGAGAACTTGAGAGAGAAGAACCGAGAAGTATACGGAGGATTTTGACCAGAGAGAACGGGAGGATGAGATGAGGAAGAGCCAGATGGGGAAGTACTACATGGGTAAGAATGAGATGAGAAGAACCTAGATGAGGCAGAATTAAGATGAGAGAATTAAGATAGAACTTAGAAGGGACAGCAGATAAAGGTAGAGAGAAATCAGGCAAGAAAGGAGCTAGGCACGAGAACAGAACTGAAGCTGTGTAGATAGGATTTTATCCCAGAGGAATAAAGTAGACAGACAAAGAGTATGGTGTACTTAGATTCATTTCCCAAAAATAATTCTCACCATTTGGAGTTTCTCTTCTGGGTCCATGGGAAGAATATTATTAAGGCTGGTCTTTTAATAATATACAAGAGAGGACACAGGGAGGATCTGTAGAACTGAGTGAAGACCCAGGTCATGCAGTCCCAAGTGAGGAACACCTAGCCCATGCCTGACTGGGGAGGGCTTGGATGTCACTCCAAGGAGAGTTTATCAAAGCGTGGCCCAATGTGATTCTACTCTGATATGGAATATATGTGTGTGATGCCTGTCTCCAGCGGGCTGGGATCTCAGGTGCTTATTACCCTACCTGAATAAAAGTACTTATTTAAGAGAACAAGAAGAATGAAACCAAAAAACTCTGTGAACAAGGGGCTGAGGAGACGATTCAGTGGGTAAAGTGCTTGAGTGTAAGCGTGAGGACCTGATTCAGAGCCCAGGTACCCACGCAGAAGGCTGCACATGATGACAGCTACTTGCAATCCCAGCACCGGAGGCAGGGGCAGGAGGGTCCCAGGGGGTCACTGGCCAGCTAGTGTAGCCAGATGGTGAGCTTCGGCTTCAGTGAAAGACCCTATTTCAAAAAATAAAGTGGAAAGAAATAGACAAAGACACCCAAACTGACCTCTGGGCTCCACATTTGCATGAATAGATAGTTGCACCCAAACACACACACACACACATACACACACACACACACACACACACACACACACACACACACAAACACACACACATGCGTGTACAAATTATTTTAAGTGTAGGAGGGGGCTTGGGGACTGGTTCCTCACTAGTGAAATGAGGTTGTCTTTGATGCTTTTCCAAGCTTTCCATCTAGGCCAGACTAACAAAATATCTACTGTACATTCTGTAGACATTCATTGAACTTCTCTGGGTTCCGGGCATCCTGAGAGGACTTGGGAAAACAAAATGGAGGAAGACTCCATTTCTTTCTGTTGGGAGCTTCTGCTAAGCCCCACAGAAGGCTACATGCTGACTGCTCTGATGCATTTCATTGACTGTTTTGTTTTCATTTAAAACATTTTTTATAAAGACAATTGTCTATAAAATGCATAAATGTACTCATGACAAATTATTTTTAAAAAAGACCTAGCACTTAGGATTTTTTCCCTCTAAACTCAATCAGCAATTTGCCAGGCAACCAATATTAAGGATGTTTACACTCACCACCAAAAGGCAAGACCACATCCAGACAAGTCCTTCACCTGCTCCAAGTCTGCCATTGAAGCATTATCCTAATTAGTCTTAACAATAAAAAACCTGGAGTCAGATATTAGGGTAAAAGTTGAAAGGTCAGAGAAGCAGAGCTGCCAGCCACTAGAGAGACTTCTTACCTCTATGAATCCTCAGACCAAATGGTGGGCATCCTGTCTGTCTCTATGAATCCTCAGACTGAATGGGGGTCAAGCAGGGGTGAGATCCTGTCTCTACCTCCCAATTGTGCTGTGATTAAAGGTGTGAGCCTCTCAAGGGCTGGGATCAAAGGCATGAGATCTCAAGTGCTGAGATCAAAGGTGTGAGCCACCACCCCCTGGCTCTATTTCTCTTTTAGACTCCTGTAGCCTAGGGTGGCCCTGAACTCCTGGTCTTCCTACTTCCTCCTCCCAAGCCCTGGGATTAAAGCTGTGTGCCACCACTACCTGGCCTCTATGGTTAACCAGTGACTAGCTCCACTCTCTGATCTCCAGGCAAGCTTTATTTGTCAGACACAAACAAAATATCATACAAGTCCTTGTAGAGCATGCTGTGCCACGGTTCTCCAGGTGACCCTGGTGAACAGCTTTGACCATGGTGTCCTGTCAAAGGTGCTCTCAAAGACAGAGCCACCATCTACAGAAAGTTAGCCCATCTCCTGCGGGCGGGGGTTCTGAGTTTCTCCTGGGTGAAGCATAGGCATCAACAGGTCTCTGTGTCTCTCTTTCTGACCTTACATCTTTGGACACAGTTCCCAGGATGTTTCCATGTCCCGAGTTTAAAAAGAACAAAGGAAACCATGACCATTTGTCTACAAATCTGGAGGGAGATACCGGCCATCCTGGCTGGTCCTGATTCCAGTCTCTCTCCCTCTACTTGACCACATGGTCCAAAGCAAACAGCAGGAGACATTTCTCAACTGGAAGCTCCTAGCCCAGGGATATGATTTCTACAAACTGGGAAGTTCAGTCTTCATTTATTTATCATTCACTGAACAGTCCTTCCTACTGTACCCAGGCCAGGGAGTAAAGACATGTGGACCAAGCTCTGTGATCAAGATGGGAGATGCAGCCAGGATCCAAAGAAACCTGATAGCCCCACAGAGAAGTCAGGGGTAAAGCCAACGAGCTCATCAGCGTTAGGCCCTCCTTTGGCCCATCCAGTGAGTCAAAGTGTACACACGTGCATGCACGCATACAGTCCTATGGCAATGAATATATGAAGTGTGTGTAGCAGTGCACACACGCATACAGTCCTATGGCAATGAATATATGAAGTGTGTGTAACAGTGCACACACGCATACAGTCCTATGGCAATGAATATATGAAGTGTGTGTAGCAGTGCACACATGCATACAGCCCTATAGCAATGAATATATGAAGTGTGTGTAACAGTGCACACTTATACAGTTCACATATATTAAGTAGCAGTGGTCTTACCTAAGCCACAGAAGCAGCGTTTGAACTGAGATCTGAAGGATGAACAAAGCTCATGGGTGGGGATGATATACAGGGGAGAACATAGAGAAAGATGTGTTGTTGGTTGCTCTTTTGAGGGGCCTACCACCCAGCTCCCAAATAAATCACACATGGAGGCTTATTCTTAATTATAAACGCCCGGCAGTAGCTTAGCTTGTTTCTTGACAGCTTTTCTTAACTTTAAATTATCCCATCTACCTTTTGCCTCTGGGCCTTTTCCTTTTCTTACTTCTGTAATCTTACTTTCACTCCTACTCCATGGCTGGCTGGGTGGCTGGGTGGCTGGGTAGCAGGCCCCTTCTTTTCTCGCTCCTTGATTTCTTTTGCTCTTTCTTCTTCTCCCAGATTTCTCCTTCTATTTATTTTCTCCATCTGCCAACCCCACCTATCCTTTTTCCTGCCCTGATATTGGCTGTTGAACTCTTTATTAGACCATCAGGTGTTTTAGTCAGGCAGAGTAACACAGCTTCCCAGAGTTAAACAAATGCAATATAAAAGAATGCAACACATGCCAGGTGGTGGGGTGCACCCAGCACTTGGGAGGCAGAGGCAGGTGGATCTCTGTGAGTTTGAGGCCAGCCTGGGCTACAGAGAGAGTTCCAGGACAGCTAGGACTACTTCACAGAGAAACCCTGTCTCAAAAAACCAAAAAAAGAAAATGTAACATGTCTTTGCATCATTAAACAAATGCAACACAGCTTAAAATAATATTCTACAACAAAGATGTCCCTTGTCTAAGTGGTCAGTACAGGGAGGGGTGGCTGGAGCACCCAGTGGGACTGAAGGGAAAGTGCTGAGAGTAGCTGGAAGACAGCAGGTTACTAAGTTACTAGGAGCCAGTTTTGATTGTCACCTTCAGAGCAATGGACTCCTCTGAGAGATCACGGTTCTCCAGTGACTAACCCGCTTAAGCATGGAGATGGACTGGAAATGGCAAACAGCGATGGTGAGCTGAACTAAGGGCATCAGAGCCGAGAAGATGGACGTGGATTTTAGAAACTGTACGAAGAATAATTTGCAGAACTGTCAGGTGTGGGGTGGAGGAGAGTGACAGCGACACACCCATGCACCTGGGCTCCCAGATTACCTAGTTTAGCTGCCCTGGAATAGAATCTATTTGAGGTAGGGGAGCATATGAGTTCAGTTTCAGATTAAAGCAGGCATTTGCAAACATCCAGATCTACATAAATGAGAGTCCTGGGATTGGGAGGCATCAGGGTATAAGTGGGATTGAAATTGAATTCCCAGAGGAGATTGTCCTAGAAGAAAGTAGAGTACAGGTCTAGATGTCCCTAAGCAGCTGAGGTATGGCCCTCGGAGAGCTCCTGCAGGGATGATGACATCAGCTAGAGAGAAAATGGGTCTGTGGAGTAAACAGAAGAGGAATTCTGCATGCCATACATCACCTTCTGGAACTCTTCAAGATGTTCAGATGGAAAGACCTCTAGGCACCACCAAGAGAACCGCTGTTGCTAAGCTCTCTGTGATTCCAAAAGACACTGAGCAGGGAGCCCTTGGAAGTATGGTCAGGAGTAAGCATCCAAGGGCACATGACTTCAGGTAGTTCTGCCCTCCTAAGTAGACCATCACCTTTCAGAGCTCCCATTCAGCTCCACTTCCCAGGCACATCTTGGTCATGGGCTCCCCAGTGAACCCACCCCGATCCCCCAGGCTCCAATCTGATACCCACTCTTCCCTTCTGCAAATAGCCTTGCTTCTCTCTGTGAGTCACATCAGAGCTGTTCTGACTTCTCCTAATTAGCTCTTTTTACATGGTAGCTCTGCAATTCCTTTCCATTTCCACTGCCCATTTAAAAGCCTTATTTTCATTTCTGAAGCATCCCTTTAAACTCCTTGTCACCTCTTTGGTTTCTATTGTGAAGCTGACATGTCGCTAGCTTAAAAGAGTACATTTCCATATTCTCCTTACAGATTTGCATTTCCATTTCATCTAGAGAGAAAACAGCGGACGCCTTAGAAAAGTGCTGGTGGGCAGAGGGTGGATCCAACGGAGTGACTGGCTCCTTCGCAATATGAGATCTCAGAGGAGAATTTAGGAAACTAACCACAGGCAGAAAACTTTGAATAATAAGAGTTGATATAAAATTGGATTCCTACATCACTGCCCCAGATCTCCCCCACCCTCCTAACTTATATTGACTATGCCCAGAAGGGCTTATTGAGAAGGCAATTCAGAAGCACTTTTAGTTATAGCTGATGTCCCAAATAGTTCCATTGTATTTATTTCATCTGCTAAAGAGTAAGCTTTGTCTCATGAGAGCATCCTTCCTGTCCGACACTACCCCGCCCTTTCCCTACTTAGGAAAGCTAAGGCAGTTGTGCTTAAGGTTCCGCAGTAAAACATTCAACCAGGCTTCACAGAGGTGTCAATGGATGGCAACATTCTCAACCCTACAACAGAGATGGCAAGTCACACTCTCCTCTGGGATTCACAGCAGCCATTGCTTCACAATTCTGTAGCTCCTTTGGCCTTGCTGACCTTTGAGATGATTGCAATCATCCTTGCCTTGCTCACCAATTTCCCCAACGAGGTATAAATAGAGCCCCAGGCACAGGCACCAACACCCCACACTACCTTTAGCATGGCTTGTCTAGCTTCGCACTACACCCCGGCAGAGTCTCCTCTGCGCATGTGTTCTGAGTGTCTTTCTCTATTGTGGATCAGTGAGAACTACCTCTTGGAACCCAAAGAATTCACAGAGCCTCTTGGGAAGGAAGGGTCTCTTTTGGTGGTCTGTAAATACAAGCTTCGCTCTCTTTACCTCAGAGACCATGGACACAAAGGGGCAGCGTGTCTCTCCGCCTCCGTCACTGGCCGGCAACTAATGATGTTCATGCTCTCCTGTCCGCGCTCCCTTGTTCTCTTCTCTTTTACTTCATCATTTATCTCAGAATGGCTGTCCGAGAACATCTTGGGTCCAGAGTCAGACGTCTTTCCACTGTTGGAAGCTCTTCCATGTACCCCTGAGAGAGGCCCCGTGGCTCTGCCATGGTGCTTCTTTACACTGTACTTGGCTGTGTTTCTCAGACTCCCCATCCCTGAGACAGCTTAAAAAAAAAATCAGCTTAAAAAACAAGACACATGCCCCAAGGACAAGCCCCCAGTAACCTGTGGTTTCCTGCTAGGCCCTTCCTTCTAAAATATCCAGAACCTTCCAAAATATGCAACCAGCTGCGATCCAACAAAGCCTTTATTAATAACAAGTTGGGGAGGATGGCATTTCCTATTTAAACCATTGTTGCCATCTTTTCAGCATTCACTCACTCTGAAGTCAGTTACTAAGCATGTACTGTGTTGTGGTTAGTTCTGTGCCCAGTGCCATGCCATGTCCTTGTTCAAGGGAGTACGGAAGGCATTAACTAAAGCCCATCTTGCTTTGCATACACTGTGGTCAGGACGTTGAGGCTGAGCTGCCTAGCTATCAGCTCTCTTTACTCTTGCACTTGGGACAGACAAGAAGCCTTATGGAAGAGTAAGTAGCAACTCGCCTCCCCTCCTCCACCTTCCCCTTCAGTTTGTGAGACACAGTGGAGGTTTTCAGAGTTCATGGTAATAGGACCAACAGAGGCCTTTGGAAAGGACTTGAGGGCTTGCAAGATAGCTCAGTGGGTAAAGGCACTTGCCATCCAGTCTGGGGACCTGAGTTTAGTCACTGGGCCCCACATGGTAGAAGGAGAGAACCAACTCCCACAGGTTGTCCTCTGATCCCCATAAAAACATTTTTGTTTGAAAAGAAAGGGCGCTGGATCCTCACATGGGCAGCCAGTGGAACCATTCACTCACAAATTAGATGGCTATTTTGCATGCTAAACACGTTTTTCAGACATAAGGGAGACACGTGGACATTAGCCACAATAGAAGGCTATAATAAATTAATCTACAGCAGACTAGCCCCCAGAAAATTGTTTGCCATGGTTATTGAACAAAATGATGACCTCAGCCCCAGACTGTCACGAGCCCTGCAGACATGCACACTGAACAGCTGGTGTTAGATCTCCGTTGCAGAACCCGCTGTGCAGAAAACCAGCAACCCTGCACAGCTCTGTCCAGGAAGAGGGTAAGCAAGACTGTGTGAATATGAGGTTGTGGATTGACTATCTAGACCCCCACTACCAACACCTGAATTCCTTCTCCTCCCCACCCTGCCCAGCGCCATGCCAGAGTGACAGCAGTGACCAAGAGAGGTTGTTGGCTCTAGGCCCTGTTTTAGCCTCTTTACTGGGCTTCTTCCTGGTGTTTGCTTCCCTATAATATTTCATTTTCTCTTCCCCTCTTCCTACTCCTCCATTTACATGTTTCATTATTTGGTTCTGCCCTCTGATGTACAACAGATGATGTTCACACACATACATACAAAATGCATGTGCACACACACATACACACACACACACACACACACACACACACACACACCAATTCACAGCTGATGCTAATGTTAATAGTATTTGGAGATGAGGTTGTTGGGAGGCAGTGTCTCCCGACACCATGAGGTGAGGTCCTCACCTTGAGATTAGCATCCTCATAAAGAATGACAGATAGAAGCTCCATTCCCCTCCACTTTAGGAGGATGTTTTCAAAAATGCCACCTGCAAACTAGGACCTGGTCCTAACCATACACAGGATCCACTAGCACCTTGGCCTTGAACCTCCCACCTTTCAGAACAATGAGAAATAAATTATTGCTTAAGCTGCCCAGTCTATGATATCTATGAGATTATCCCAAGTTGACTGGGACTTTTTCCAAGGCCAGTATCAAGACCAGCACAGTAAGGATTGGGACAAACACTTTGTTGGGGGGTGGGGTATTAACTTCACATTTAGCAAGTAAAATTATAGGATTCCCAGTTAATTTAAGTTTACTTAATTGTATAATATGAGTATATCCATGTAATGTTTGGAATGTACTTACACTAAGATTTCTTGTTTGTTTGTTTGTTTGTTTTTGCTTTTTTCATATCTGGAATTCAGATGGAACTAGGTACGTTGTGTTTTCACTAAATCTGGGACCTACTCCAGCACACAGCTTTGGTGGGAGTAGTCATGGTTGGTGGCTTAGGTTCTTTGCTGTCCCTATGCTGGGGAATTAATAGGTAAAACTAGTACGCAAGCGTGTTGTGTTGATGCAAAGGCTCCTTTGTGGCAGAGTATTAATCATGTCCCTCATCACGACAACAAAATGCTGGACAGAAGCAATTTAAGGGAATGAGGCTTCTTTCGGCTCATGGCTTCGGGGAATACGGCCCACTGTAGTGGAGTGGGCACGGTAAGTGGCTACCTAGAGTGGCAGAAGCCAGCAGCTTCTCCTTCCCACATCTTAGCAGGTCATGAAGCAGAAAACAGGCTAGAAGTGAGACCAGGTATAATCCTCAAGGCTCACTCCTAGTGGCTTATGTCTGCCAGCTGAGTTCTACAGCCCAACATTTTCACCGCCTCCCAAAACAGTGCCACTGGCTGGGCATCAAGTGTTCTGATACATGAGTTCGCTGGGAACACTTCAGATTCAAAGCAAACATCTGGTAATGAGAAAAATCAGTCTGGAGGGATCCCATTACACCTCAGGCACTCAGCGGCTTTGCCTCTGACAACAGGAGGCTGTAACTAGATAATCCATCAACAGCCTGTTAGTGCTGACCTTCTGAGCCTCCTCACATAGCTTTAACCATATTCTGTATGCATGAGAGTGCTGTTTTTCCATTGGCTTAGTGGCTGCCCCTGAATCTACCGATCTTTTAACCACCGTCTGTAGCCCTCTGGGGCCGCAGTCAGTGCCCTGCCACTCAGGCCACAGCCCGGCAGGATTTCCTGTCCGGTCAGCACTGGTCTGCCGCTGCCAAACTAAATCTTTGTTCTACTTACCAATAGACTCAGGAGTCAGGGGTGTAAACCTGCTAGCTCAGAGAGGCAGAGAAGCAACCAGCTGACCTTCATTTTTGGCCAGAGACCCGGCAAGAGAGCATCTCTACAGCTGTCCAAACCAAAAAAAACCAAGGAACTCCAAGTCCCTCCCTCCTCCTTCCTGTGTGTCTCTCTATTGGTCTTCCTGACTCTTCTGTACTCACCATGGCTAATTCCTGCCAATTAGTTGCTAGCTCCGCCCACTGATCCACGGTTCATTTTATTAACACAGTCTCAGGTGTCACAGTATGATCAAATATCCCGCAACATGAGAGTCACTTGAAGAACACACTGAATGAAGGTGACCAACCTGGTCTTGAGGATCCCAACCTCAGAGGACTGTGTTCTCATCACCATCAAGAGTCAGGATTCTTATCGGGTTGTAGTGGCCTGATCCCAGCTTTTGGGAGGCAAAGGCAGGCAGATCTCTGTGAGTTCGAGGCCAGCCTGGTCTACATAGTGAATTCCAGGACAGCAAGAGCTCTAGATGGAGACACTGTCTTAGGGGGAGAAAAGGGAATCAAGATTCTTGAGTGTTGGCACTGTCCCAGGCAGAGCCGAGACTTCAAGTACACCTTCATTTCTCTCACCAAGTGGCCAGCCCCATTGCTTGGCACGTCTGACAGAGCATCACTTCCCCAAGGCTGCACAGGTTGTGAAGCGTGTGTCCTGGAGCCTGATGACCTATTGCTATGTATTTAACAAACTAGAGATAAGCTCTTCTTCTGTGACACCAATGTGGCCAAGAAATGAAGTTAGCTCACAGCCTCCAGGTGCAGACACCTTCAGACCAAATCTGCTTGCTTAGTAGACAGCACCAGCCACTGACTGGACATGGTGGGCTCCTCTATGAACTGTCTTGGACTAGAGATCTCCATTTGTCTCTCTGAGTTTTCTAAGCTCCCTACCATCTGAGGATCCTCCTGTCTGGCCCTTTCTTCTCCTCCCTCACCTCCCATAGACAGCTGATGTCAATAATGACCTGAGTAAGTCTCCAGCCACCCACTTTTGCTTAGCTCATCACCACTTCATTCACAGGCATTCTCCTTGGCACATGTCCACTGTGTCCATGTGTGCTATATTCTTCCTGGAGGATCTAGCTGATGAGTCATTCCATGCTTTGGGGTGCTAGCTTTTCCTATCAAGGTCCTTATGACACAGTCTAGGGGTCTTGATCTGGTTCCTTTTCTCTGGCAGTTAAAGAATTCAAAGGCAGAAAACTGTAGCACAGCAGACAGCAGCAGAAACGCCTTGAGCGCCGCAGACAGTATCAACAGTTGAAAGGTGTTTATTGGGGGTGAGGAAATACACACATGCAGCAAGCACCCAGAGAAAATGACCCTCTGCAAAGCAGAGCAGGGACGCAAAAACTGAAAATCCCATTCTCTTCTTGAAGGCTACGTTTTGGGGTTTTTTTTTGTTTTGTTTTTGTTTTGTTTTGTTGTTTTGTTGTTTTGGTTTTTTTTATTTTTATTTTTTTTTGGTTGTTGTTGGTTGGTTTATTTAATTCTCTGGAGAAGTTTCCTCCCCTAATTTAGGGTTGGTCAGTTTGAAGAAAGAGAGGATGACTGATTGGCTAATGACTGTGTGTGACATGTCCTGATCTGGCCCTGAACTTGTTGAGCCAGTCCATCAGCAGGTGGCCTGCTGGTGGGAGACAAAAGCCTACAAGGCCTTTGTTTTATGCTGCCAGGCTTTTGTCTCAAGCCAGGATCATGAGGAAGGCGGCAGCCATCTTGGAACTTTGCCACCTTTATTACCTGACCCTGGACCCTCTCCCTGTCTGTCTGCCTACCTGGCAGTCTGTTTAACTCCTAGTCTCTCGTTAACTTTAGCACGTTATCAGCCTATGCATTTGGTCTTTCAGACAGCAGAGATCAAACTAATCTTGATCTCATTTCAGCACAGCAGGAGAAGGACCTCTGAACACTGCACAGAGACCTGCTGGTGTCAAGTCACATCCTGTGCTGGATGGTTTTATGTCAACTTGACACAAACTAGAATTACTTGGAAAGAGAGAACCTCAGTTGAAAAAATGTCCCTACCTGATTAGTCTGTCAGCAAGCCTGAGGGACATTTTCTTGATGGATACTTGATGTGAGAGGGCCCAGCTCACTGTGGGTGGTACCACCCCTGGGTTGGTGGTCCTGGGTGCTAGAAGCAAGCCAGTGAGCAGCACTCCTCCATGGCCTGTGCATTAGCTATTGCCTCTAGGTTCCTACCTCGAGTTCCTGCCCTGACTTCCCTGGATTATGAACTATAAACTGTAAGATTAAATAAACCCTTTCTTCCCCAACATTGATTTTGGTCATGGTGTTTCATCACAGCAATAGAAACCTTAACTAAGACATGCCCTAGGTTCATAGTAGGTGGGCTTGAGTGTGTGGTTCTCCACTGCTGAGAACACAGCTGGCATCTCCACAGCCACTGCCATGCCTCCATGCCTCTTCCGTGTGCTAGAGTGTTGCCTGATCGCTGGGATCCTCGTTATTTATACTTCATTTCAAGTCACTGTGGACCACTGAGATCAGACACACTGGGGATCCTACCTAGCGTCCATTTAGACTAGGATTAGACTTAGCCAACCAAAGGCAATGAGGGTCTTTGTCACCAATTAGTTTCCCATACTGGTTGACAGGTTGACAGTTGCCCTGAGGGCTTTAGGGTCCCATTATATATTTTGTGTGTGTGTGTGTGTGTGTGTGTGTGTGTGTGTGTGTGTATGCATATAGGTGTATGTGTGTGTGTGTAGTGGTGTGTGTGTGTATGTATATATATATATATATATATACAGGTGTATGTGTGTGTATAGGTGTGTGTATGTATGTATACAG
>CABHPP010143585.1:47025-59444 GCA_902168425.1 Peromyscus attwateri
TACAGGTGTATGTGTGTGTATAGGTGTGTGTATGTATGTATACAGGTGTGTGTGTGTCTATAGGTGTGTGCACATGTGCACACGCATGTTGAGGCCAGAGTTTGGTACTGCGTGTCTTCTTCTATCATTCACCCTCCATTTTTTTCTTAAAGACAGGGTCTCTCAGTCAGCCCAGAGTTCAGTGATTCAGTGGACCCAGCCAGCTCGAGGGATCCTCCTATCTCTGCCTGTCTAGCACTAGAACTAGCAGCTCCTGTCACCATGTGCTGCGTTGTCTGTGGTGGCTGGAG
This sequence comes from Peromyscus attwateri, assembly GCA_902168425.1. Taxonomy (NCBI): domain Eukaryota; kingdom Metazoa; phylum Chordata; class Mammalia; order Rodentia; family Cricetidae; genus Peromyscus; species Peromyscus attwateri. The sequence goes on from CABHPP010143585.1 coordinate 47,316, forward strand.
ATCTGAAGTCCAGCCCTCAGGTCTGCACTTTACTGACTGAGCCGTGCCCCCGACCCCAAATTCCCAGCGACTTTTAAGGCGGGCAGTCTGCACACCGAAGGGGCTCTTGCTGCAGCTGAAGAAGAAGTCCTTAGGCCGGCAAGCAGGGCAAGGGCTCAAGGCAGGACTTGTTAGCAGTAGGGAATTTACTGGAATGGTGGTGCATCTCCTTCATCCAAAACTCAGGAGCCTAGGGCAGGAAGACTGTGACTGCAAAGGAAACCTGGACTACATATCAAGACTCTCTTTAAAACAAACTTGGAAACAAAACCAAACCAACAAAAGGCCAGCGAGGAATGGAAATGCCTGCCCACGGCAACTGTGCAAACTAAAGAGCCTGAGCTAGGCCATCCACAGCTTCTGCCAGAAGTGGCATCACACCGTACTACTTCTCATCTCAGCTGTTCAGTCCCTCATGGTACACGACCAGTGCCAGTCCCCAGCAGCAGCGCAATGCGGTGAGCACTGACTTTCCTGTTAGAGTTTCGTGGTGACATATATAATATTTATTTTTTAGACAGTGCTATTATAGACTGTAATGTAAATGTCACGTGAATTTTCAAAACTAAGTGTGAATTTCCCCAGACCCTCATGATTGACACTAGCTGCTTTGGGTGGACCATCTAGAGCCCCTTTCAGCCAAGTGGAAAAGGCTGACAAGCAGAGCCAAGGGTCTTTCAGGCCACCCAGCATTATCATGTGAGAGACCGCAGGATCGGGTTTCTGGGTTTGAGGGTGATGTTGCCAGCAGCAAGTCCCAGAGAGTACATGAGCCTCGGGCACAGTGGAGACAGCACAAGGGTTGACATTCTTATTTCTGGGCTGGGACAACACCCAAAAAGTCATTCTGCAATTAGCTCTGAGTTAGCATTTGGAGGTCCCCTCTGAACAGTGTGGCAGAGGGACTATATGACAGAATAGGCTAATCCTGGCCGAGTAGTCCCTGAACAGTTCTGAAAGGAAATGACACTGGATGTGAGCTCTGAAGAGAAGCAGGGATAAATTGAGAAAGGGGCATGGAAGAAAAAAAAAAGCCTCAGATATGGGAAGAGAGAAAGTGCTCTGGAGTGAAAGACTTGGCCGTGAACCAGGGAGAGAAGAGAGGCCACACAGGATGGGTCTGGTCTCCAGAGGCATTCCAGGCTGCCAGGGGATGCTGGAGATTCTGCGGCCGAAGCAGGTCTGCAGAGAGAGGGCTCCTGTCAGCTTTTTTTTTTTTTTTTTGTTTTTTTAGACAGGGTTTCTCTGTGTAGCTTTGCGCCTTTCCTGGAACTCACTTGGGAGACCAGGCTGGCCTCGAACTCACAGAGATCCGCCTGCCTCTGCCTCCCGAGTGCTGGGATTAAAGGCGTGCGCCACCACCGCCCGGCTCCTGTCAGCTTTTAAATAAGACTTGCAGCCCTGAAACAGGCCACTTAGTCACAGTGCAGAGAGAGACATAAGGAAGGACAATGTGGCTATTGAGCAGTCAATGAGGGGGCAGAAGTGTCAGCCTAGGAAGGAGATGCTCATAGCTTGGGCGTGGGGAGGGGGTGCGGGGGGGGGGGGGGACAGAAACAACCAGCAAATGCAGAAGGAAGCAGACAGCTTCCAGGGAGAGGTAAGAGGTAGAGCTGGCGAGCAGGAAAGGAGTCAGAAGAGAGGCTAGAACCAGGATGATCTCCCTGGATTTGTGTCTGAACAGTTGGTGTGTCTGTGAGCCTTCTGTTACTATACAAACACCCATAGTAAATCACCTTGTGAAGAAGAGTGGCTTGCGTTAGCTCACAGTTTGGGAGATTTCCACCCATCACTGCTTGGTCCTATTCTTTGGAGCCTGTGGTGACACCTCGTTAATGCAAGAAATACCGATTTATCTTGGAGAGTTTGTCCTGGAGCCAAATATGATTGCCTACAGCTTGGGAAGACAGATTCAGGTGATCCCAAATTTCACGTCCTAATGTAGCATCAGTCTCGTGAAGTTTTTATAACAGAACAAAAAACAAAAGATAAATGAACATGCATTTCAAACACTGATGACTACATCCGGGTTGGTGTGTTCCACTGCACGCTGCTACCAAACGATGGCCTGGTTCATCCACTGAAAGCTTCATCCACCACCAACTGCCCTGATTATCAGTGTGGCACCTCCTTCTGTGCAAGTCTATCAACACTTAGTCCTGGCACATGCTCAGAGACAGACAGACAGACAGCTGCTAATGAGATCCACAGTTCTTACCCTGGGGACAGAGGGATGAACGTTGGGTAACTAAGAAACCTCGGCACAAAGCAGGGTGCAGGACAACAGAGCAGGGAAAGCTTGGGCTGTTGCCAGCACCCCTGCTTCCTGTCCTCCCTCCTCCGCTCATCAAACCTGTGTCAACAAAGATGGGCAGTAATCTCAGAAACCATTAGAAGGCATGAGAACAGATGAAGTATGAGTGGCACAGCAGAGCGGGCATGTCCACCTAGAGCAAGCATTCACCACCTGCTCAGTAAAAATATCAGGGAAGAAGATTGGAGGGTGGGAGAGAGAGCACAGCACTGTTTGAAGCCCTCCTGGGGGTGGGGGGGGGCGGTCTGTGCCCAGGCAAGGTTGATTACAGGAACTGCACACCTTCAAATGACTTCAAATGACTTATCACATCTGTCTCAGCATTGGCACAGGGCAGGGGAGAGAGGCTGTGGAGTTAACCAAGAGAGCTGATGTTTCTAAGGCCCTTAGGACAATGCCTGCATCACAGTTAACCATGCGTGCTAGATAGGACAATAAAACAACAGCAGCACAGTAATTATTGTCCTTCAAAAGCAGGAGTTAAAGACAGGTAAGCCCCGCTGTGAACTGTGCATTGACTGCTTTCCCAGGGCTCTCTACTGGTTCGTCATGTGAACTCTGGCCGCTGTTTCTTTTCCTTTTGCTACTTATGGTGCAGAGTGGTTGTAGGGGATAGTGGAAGACGCCAGTGTCCTTTTAGCAAATGCCAGGAGTAGTCTCCTCAGGCAAGGCTGGTCTTCAGTTAAGGTGACATCTTCCCTTTGGAAATGTTCCCTAAGATGCTGTGGTGGTTTTATGTCAGCTTGTCTGGGACAAGGCGCTGAGATGTGTGATCAAGAACTGTTCCGGACTTTCTGGCAAGGGAAAGCTGGGCTTTGTGGTCAGGGCTTAGGCATGCAAAAAACCTGGGGTCTGTGAAGGCGATTGTCAGATGAGGTGGGCGCCTAAGTCCCTAAATGTTGGGTAAAACACATCACCTTCCCTCATGCAGGTGAGCCTCATCTAGCCAGGGAAAGACCTAAAGAGAACAGAGCTCTGACTTTTCCTGAGTCAGAAGGATTCTCCAGCAGACTGTCTTTGACTGGAACTGCATCATCAGCTCCTTGCTGGGTCACCAGCCTACTTCCAAAGGTTTGGACTTGCTAGCTTCTAGAATCTTCTGGGCTAGCTCTGTAATTTCTATATATGCACATTCTACCAGTTCTGTTTTTCTGGAGAATCCTGACAAATATTCGGGCAAAATTCAGATGGCTGGGAGAATACAGAATGAGGAAATCTAATCACCCACCTAGTCAAACACCCAGAGAAACAAGATCACAGCCTGTCTGACAGCAGGGCCTTTTACTAGCCAAGCGCCCACTGATGACCAGCATGGCATGGAGCCTGAGGAGTCACAGGCCCAGAGAGAGCATGTTTTGGATCTTACTTGGAACAGTAAGAATTACCTCCTTCTAACAAGCGCGGAGTCCCTGTTACTATCCAGCCATAGTTCTAGCCTTTGGGGAGAACTATAACAACATAATGGATTCCAGGGGCTTGACAGCACAGTCCGCTGGGGGCATAGCATCATTCTGTGTATACACAAGATAGAAAAAAAGTCCTCAAGTTTCACAGATGTAAAAATAGGAAGAATATACCTCATGATGAATAAAATATGACAACGGCGACAGTAGAAGAGGTAGGCCTTGCTTTGCTCAGGTGCCAGCCTCAGCACTTTGTGTATATCAACTCATTTAGTGCACACAGCACAGCCTTGAGACAAAATTTATTGTCACCCTACTTTATGAATGAGAATTGTGATTTATGCAGACCTGGTACCCACATGGGTGCTCAAAGCTGCCTAAGTACAGGGCTAAGATTTGAATCCAGAGCCTGGGGTTTCTCCAAGAACTCAGAAGGAATATTGGAACTGCTTATTCCAAGTCTGTCCATTTTCCAGTGTTCTGCTCAACAGTCCATGGCCCATTCTCGAAAGTTCAGTGGCTGTCAGTCAGCCAGCCTGGCTGTGTCTACTCTCAAATGTATCATTTGCATTTTTTGAGAAATTAAAATGAAATACATCTATAGCAGTTTAGGGCTGAGCCATGATGCCACTTCATCAAATGGCAAATGCAGTGAGAAGCCAGAACACAAAGAGATCTATGCTACTAACTGGATGTATTGAGAGAGCATCGGACTACTTCTGTTTTATCAGAGCCCAGCCCTCACCCATGAGTTCACTCAATAAGCAATTATCACACACCAGGAACAGGCAGCCAATCAGTAGTGAAGATTTAAGGAACAAGGAGAGAGTGCCTATATCACCAGCCCCTCCCCCAGGCTATATCCAAGTGAGGACAGAAAATCTGGACTCCTGTAACTTGAGAGGAAGTGGCAGGGCTCTGAGGAAATGCCCTGCAGGGCAATCTTTTAGACCATCTCCTCTCTGGTGATAGTACTCAAGACATCCTGGGGCATTTCACCTCAGCAAAGTGATCACGTTGCCATCCAGTTCCCATGGAAACCAAACTGGGACAGGAAGAGCAGCAGCCTCTCAAGGTTATCAGCACCAAGGACAGTAGTCACTCCTGGATCCCAGCACCAAGGATGGTAGACAAAGAGCTCCATCACCCCAGTGGTCCTGGACCCCAGCACACCTTCCCGCTGTGTGAGCGTTGAGAGGAGGAGTGTGTGCCTTGCAGAAGCAGGCTCCTGCTTCCCTGCTGCCTTCTGGCCTGGCCTGGCATCTGGTTCCGGAATGGACAAGCCCCATGTTGTGTCTCACCCTCCTCCGCCCTCCCTTAGAGCCACCAAGGTTCCAAGTGAGTCATCTTCATTATCGGCTTCAGGAAATGACTTCCGGGAGTCAGGGACTGCTGCCTGGAAGACCATCTGAACAAAAGCTGTCTCCTCAGGATGCAGAGCAGGTGGCAACTGCCTGCCCCAAGTGAACCCATGGCCCATGCATGTCCCCTACCACATGCTCCCCCTCCATGCTGCGGTCCCTAGGCCTGCACAGCAGCTCCCTTTAGCTCTTCTTAGCACACTTTCTCTTCTATAACCCTGGCTATTTCTCTAGCTAAGATTCTTCTGTTCTTCCAGACACCCAGAATTCTGAGGAGGAGGATTACCCATTCCCTCAAAGCTGTTTTATCAGGCCTGTTGATCACTGCTCTATCCAGTCCCTGGAGCTTGAAACAAATGCCTTCAGATCATGGTGAGCTTGGGAATCGAGGTTCAGAACTTTGTCAGCCTTGATATGAGGAGAATCCTTCCTGAGTAGCTGGCACCAGGCACACCTACTCCTTCTAGTCTTGATTGTAAATAGGATCCAACTTGTAATCTCTGGCCTGGCAGAACACAACCCACCTGGAGCATCACAGGAACTCCACATTCTCCCAGTCTCCGCCCTATGAACTCCATTCCTGGAGCCTGAGCCCATCTAAGGCTCGGAGCTGCAGGAGACTGTCAGCAGAAAAGGAAAAAGGGGAAAGATGGCTTGCTTTTGTTGTTAGGACCATCCCTTAAGTTTATAAACAAAAATAGGTGCTGGGAGGCCAGCTCAGTGAAGTGCTCGCCGTGCAGACACAAGGATCTGAACTTGATCTTCAGATCCACAGGGGGAAATATCAGGATCAGGATGTTCCCTTGTAATCCCAGTGCTTGGAGGAAGAGGGGAGGGGATATACGCGGGTCCCGGGGACTCTCTGACCAGCCAGTCTAGCCAAATCAGTGAGTTCCAGATACGTTTGTGGGATCTTGTCTCAAATAAACAAGGTGGACACCACCTAAGAAATGGCAACAAAGGTTGACCTCTGACCTACACACATACACAACACACACACACACACACACACACACACACACACACACACCACAAAGGGAGAGGGAAAGAGAGAGAGAGAGACTGACCAAGGGGATAAACAGGCGGTGGTCATGTGATGGCTACACGGAGGGGGCGGGTGATGATTGTGTACTAGCTCCCTGAGTTCCTAATTCAGTGTGACTTATATCACGGAGGGAAAGGTCTGTCTGTCCAGCTTGAAATAATAGGGCTGGACTATAATCCACCCCCATCAGGAGATGTGTTTCAAAACTCAAACCAGAGCCTTCGAGGTGGTTCAGGGAGTAAAGGGTGTCTGCCACCAGGCTTCACACCCTGAGTTCAACCCCTGCAACCCTTGTGGTGGAAGGAGGAACCGATTCCTGCAAGCTGTCCTCTGACCTCCACATGGGCACCATGGCACAGCACACTGCACACACACACACACACACACACACACACACACACACACACACAGGAGCGAGCACAAACTAAACAAAGAGTGTTAAAAAGAAGTTCGATTTCTAAGTAAATACTCAAACAAGAGGCACTGGTACTGAATTTGGGGAAAGGAAGCTGAACGGTAGGTTGGGATCAGGATTGTCTTTGGCCATGGGATATTAGGGGAGGTAACAATCCTTCTCTGTTCACAACTATACAATGTGAACTACACAGCTTCCAACTGTGTTAACGGTTAATTATCGTTCACAGGGCCGGGCTATGAGGAAGACTGCCCACAGGAAGCCTGCCCCCTCTCCCTGTGGCAGAAGAAAGTTAGTGGAGGTGGGGTGAAGGGAGCAGAAGCCACAGGCCAGGGTCACTGAGCCAAGTCTTTGCTAGCATCGAGTACCTGTCCCTCTGTTAATCTATATAAGAAACTACAATGTAGGTATCACCAGCATCTCATTTGCAAGTAGAAACCCTAACGAGGCTTCGAGAATGATGAGACGTGCCCAGACTCACAGCTGGGAACTACAGGGACAAGACTGTCATCCAAAATGATAAAGCCAATACTCTCAAGAGGGAGTCAACCTAAGATGTGTCCCATCCCAGAGAACCCTGGAGGAAGCTCACCTTGTGACTAGCTGTTGTCCCTGCTGGAAACAGCCTTCCAACAGGGTGATGAGGAGACTTGACAAAAGAGCTGTTTGCACAAGTGTGGGCTGGGTTGATGGGAGGCTATGGAGATGGTGCAGCCTCTGGAACTTGGGGAAAGGTGACCGGAACACTGGTATGCACATATTTGAATGAAGAAGTCTTTTTCCCACCTCCAGAACCCAAAGCCCCTGCAGAGGAACACAGGACCCCACAGGGGAACAGATCCCATTAACTCATTTGCCTCCCGACTCTTGGTCACCTGCAGATTCTTCCATGGGCATCAGTCACATCTCCAGGGGCTTGGGAAGCAGAACAAGAAAGATGGGATGGTCTGAATAACAAACAGACATGTCACATAGGCATGCCCCTCCCTTGGGAGCTCTGGACTTTCCCCTCACAGGGATGCACACACCCTCCAAAGTCACCAGGTAGCCATCGGCACACCCCAATTTCCAATGTCCCTCTGGAATAGGAAGGACCCTAGCACTCCGCGTCATCTTCGGAAAGAGGTAATGTGGAAATGGTGGGGGGTGAGGGTCCCTCTGCTGGGAACTTGATGGATGCCAACAAACACTGGCAAGGACAACAGCGAACAGCAATTCCATCACCAAACCCACAAATAAGAACACATCTATGATGGGCCAGACAGAGCCAAGGACAATGGAGGCCCTCTTCAGCACCCCATCTTCCCTGTTTCTGCCTCAGAGGTTTTCTTGTTCTGAATCACGGTGCTGCCATCCATCTTCTTCTCTGCTCTCCTGAATGTCACAGCTCCCGGTCCACGTCTCCCATGCCCTCTGTACTCCAGGCCCCAGTAGACATTTTCACCATGGGGACTGCTTAGTAGTTCCCTGTGCCTGTTCTCTCTGGAGAAGGATTTTGTTCCAGAATTCCCACAACCTTTCCCAGAGACAGTGGCAGCTCACTAGTGTTGCAGAACTTCATTCTGGATGGTTAGTGAGACTCAGTGTGCAATACTTCCAGAGGCTCCCCCACAGCACCTGGATTACCCACAGAGATCACCCACAGAGTGGCATGAGGAAGCCACTCTCCATACAGAGGCACTGAGAGGAAAGAACCTTTAGGAGTTCCCTTTGTCCCCCGGGAAGTGGACAGAAGCCACAGGGGGTGTACATTACAGGCAGGAGGCTCAAGCTAATAGGATCACAGCTCAGGCCAAAACATACAGGGAGGCCATCATTTTTAGCCCTCCCCTCAGACATTTGACAATTCATTCATCTTGTTGGACACTAGCATGTGCCTGTAGCTCGGCTGAATACTGTTCATGTATCATTTCTTACCGTCCTTCCTCCATTCCTAAGTTCTTTCTCCTCCATCAAAGAGTAAGCTAGTGCAGAGGCAAGTGGAGCAAGGGCTTGGTGCCTCTGTCCCCACCTGCTTCTGGGAAAGAACCTCAGCAAGCCCCAGCAAGACTCCGAAGAACCGTCCCAGGGCCAGAAGCACGTGTCAGTGGGTAAAGGCACTTGTGCCATCCTGATGACTTGAGTTCAATACCTAGGCAGTGGGAGAAAACTGACTCCTGCAACTTGCCCTTGTAGAGGGGCCCCAAAACAGCTGGATCACACAGCTGCCCTGACAGGCTTAGAGGCCCAGACACAGCTTCTGTGACAGACTTACTGGGAGGCAACACTCAGACCCAGGAAAAGCCATAAGCTGACCCCACCCAGGGAGGGCCTACATCTAAGGGGAAGTACCTGACACCCCAAACATTCCAACCATTAGATAAGGTGGCTATGATAAAAACTCTACCCCGCCTGAGCTCAGGGCTCTCTGCTCTCACTGCTGCATCAGACAGACAGAGAGACCAAGCTCGGAACTTGCAGATTATAATAAAGGCTCTTTGCTTTTACATACGGGATTCGGTCTCCGTGGTGGTCTTTTGGGGGTCCCCACGATCTGGGCATAACACCCTCTGACCTTCACATGTGCACTGTGGCAGGCATACACATACACACACAAACATACGTTCACCAATGTAAAAAAATTTTTTTGAGAAGATGTCCCAGAACAATTGTAGAGGCAGCTCACAGCTGAGGTGTACTCGGCTGTCTCCTTACAGGATCAGTCCACAAGTCCCCATTTGGCTCATAACTGTCTTAGTCAGTTACGGTTTCTATTGCTATGAATAGACACCATGGCCATGGCAATTCTTATAAAGAAAAACACTGGGGCCAACTTACAGTTCAGAGGTTTAGTCCATTATCATCATCGTTGGAGGCATGGCAGGGAGCAGGCAGACATGGTGCTGGAGAAGGAGCCCAGAGTTCTACATCTGGATCAGAAGGCAGCAGGAAGAGAGAGTGACACCGGGCCTGGTTTGAGCATCTGAAACCTCAAAGCCCGCCCCCAGTGACACACTTCCTCCAACAAGGCCACACCTATTCAAAAAGGCCACACCTCCTTTAGTGCCACTCAATATGAGCCTAATGGGAGCCATTTTCATTCAAACTACCACAATGGCCATCTACAGGGTAGAAAGCAGAGCAATTCTGATGCTTCCATCTTCCTTTTCCAAGGGCTGGAAACATGATTCTTCAGTCTTGAACTTTTTGATGAACATTAAGTCAGCAGTAGTCATGCAACGACTGAGCTGAGGGGCGATCCTGAGGGGGTCTCCTCAGCCTGCCAACTGAGTGCAGGGCACTCATTTTCCAGCCCTAAGTAGCTCATGCTACACCTTGAGGGACTATGGCCCAGAAAACTTGGGTGAACTTCCCAGAAACATGATGCCTCCAGGCAATGAAAAGACAGGTTTGTCTTTGAAGATCTGGGCTATTTCTGCCTACTGTTGGCTGCCATGGGTGGTGTTTCCGACTCACACTCTAGCATAAAAGTCAGTTTTCAGATAGAAACATTCTTTATCCTCCTCCTAAAAGAAATGCATGTAGGAGGGGTCCTGCCTGACTTCATAAAGAACCTCAAACTATATGTGTTTCAAAGCCGGTGTTATCCAAGGCCCAATTGCAACAAGAGGTCTCCCTCTATGCAAGATTTCTTCATTGTTCTGGCCCTGTCTGCTGCATCCTTGTTTACAGTGCCTTGGGTGGCTACTCCAAACATCTAGAAGCCAAACAAGAGATAGAGTGGTCACCTCTGGTTTGTTATGGTGGGACCTCATAGCTTCCTGGAGGGGAGCCCACTTAGATGACACAGTGGCCTCAGTCTTATTTAAGACACTGAACTGATGTTGAAGGAGAGATGGCAAGCATCTCTCTTCAGCCATGATGAAGGAGAGCTAAACACTTTTGGACCCATCTCTGATGCAGTCCACAGCAGAAGTAACCTTGAATGATGCTTTAGTTTGACTGTGTCCCCTCCAGAACTCAGAGTTTCTGATGTGCTAGCATCAGGAGATGGTGTTCTTTAGATCTTGTGATTAGGTCACACAAGGAATCATGGATGGATGGATTGTTCCTCTCCCATGGGGCTCAATGAGCCATCTTGGAAGCAGAGACTGGGCTCCCATCACACACTGAAACTACCAGCACATTCCTTGAACTATTTGGCTCCATAATTGAGAGAAAATCAGCTTCCGTTCTTAATAAATGAAGACCTAATGTGATGGTCAGTCACTGCTTAGAAATTCCAGCACTTTTATTAAACTTCCTAGGACACCCTACTCTGAGTAACAGTCTCATTTGTTTTATTAAAAATTCATTTTGTGCTAGGAAGATGGCTCAGCAGGTAAAGGCTCTTGCCACCCAGTCCTGATGGCCTTCATCCAATCCCCAGAACTCATGCAAAGGGGGAAGGGGAGCATTGATTCCATAGTATCCCCTGACCCCCACCTGCAGTATGGCACGCGCGCGCGCGCACACACACACACACACACACACACACACACACACACACACGCAACATGCATACACACATTTACATACACAATAATACAAATTAAAAATTCAATTGCATTCTTTGAAAGGCTTACCTCACATTTCCTGGTCTTACTCCCCAGTCAACAATATACATTTTGCTAAGAATAATTTTTGTTTAAATGTGTCTTCCTCTGTGTATTGCAAGGAATCTGGATGGCATGGAGTAAAAAGCTCTGTTCAGGATGGTTCCAATGCCATTGCTTACCCAGTGACCAGGGAACAAGTGTTGGGGAAGTTAAGAGCCTTCTCCCCAGGGGAGTAAGGGGCAGGAACAGCAGCCTCTCCCAACACTCCTGTGATGTTCTCCAAAGCAGAAAAAGGTCAAGCACACATTGCTAGAAAGGGTACTTCTCTAGGTTCTGTACTCTGTGTAGTAAGTACGCCCCAGAGTGGCCTCTGCTTCAGAGAATTGGCCATCTTCATCTAATCTCACATCTCCAGCCCCAGGGCTATGTCAGTTTTGTGTACTTGGCCTGTTCCACCTGTTGACCCAGGTGAGCTACCTTGCTTCCTGTCCATTGTCCTTTGCTAATCCACACAGCATTTCAGCATCCATCTGAACCACAGAACTCAAAAGCACTTGGCATCATCTCAGCTGTCCATAGCTGCTACTTTTCATACTCTTGTCTGTCATAGCATAAGGAGCAGTGCTCCTTCAACTAGATCATCAAAGGAAAAATGGATGACTCAAACTGCAAACATTCCTGAGTCATTAGCCTGATGCCGTTCTAGCCACTGACCTTGAATGCTGGACTTAGGGATAGAAGGAGAGGGTAAACAGTGACAAAGTTAGAGAGGAAGATAAAGTCCAGAAACTAATTATCATCTAAGCTGTCTGGGGGGACTGAATTGTCCGGTAGACGTACTTCTTAGAATAAAGCCCTCAGACCACCTGCCTCAGTATGACTCGTGTATTTCAAATGTTGGTTCTAGAGTTCCATCCCAAATCAGTCATTCCCTGTTGGTGAGCCCAGGAACCTGCATGTTGACATTTGAGGAGATCGGTGTGCACACACACTTTCAGTTAAGACATTGGCACC
>CABHPP010143587.1:0-46720 GCA_902168425.1 Peromyscus attwateri
CAAAAAAAAAAAAAAAAAAAAAAAAATTCTTTAATTAGATATACTTCAAATACAAATTTTTAAGAAGAATATTATTATTTGAGACTGCATCTTATCTTAGGCTGCATCTAAACAGGCTGAGTGAGCCTTAAAGGCACTGGAGTTACAGATATGTATTAGTATGATTAATAGAAATTAATTTTATCTTTAAAAAAAGAGGTTTGAAACCAGGTTAGAAATTCCTAAGATAGAAAAATATTTTAAAATATGTTATATGAATGGTCAATATGGAAATAAATTTTAGAGAAATAGAAATTCTACCAAAAGAATCAGAACTAAAAAACTTAGACCTCATGTAAATTCACCAAAGTAAGAAAAATCAAATATTTTCTGTTTTGGTTTTGACAAATGTTTTAAAAATTTCAAGTTGCATGCATTCAGTTTCTATGGATGTTTGAACACATTCCCTTTGTCCTACCCCAGGAGGCCTTCTTGTTTTACATGACATTTCAAGAAACTATTTGAAGACTCAACTTCTTCCACATCCAAATCTCTATTTTTAGTTCTCATTCTTTTTAAAAATACAGAAAGAGTTCTTGGGAATACAGAGAGTAATGGCTCTGGAGACTTGGAGTTGTGCTTCATTTTCATCATTGGTCAATCCCATGTGGCAACAGCTGACCTGTGCTCCACCACCTCACAGTGTGATTTTCATTGTTCCTAAGTGACAGGGCCCCCAAACCCCATCATGGTAGTCCTCTTGCAATTATCCGCAGCCACTTTGCTGTGAGCTGCAGAAAGAAGGGTATGAAAGTGCTCCTCACTAATGTGGGCTGGCTAAGAGGATTAAATCCTGTGCTTTGCTCACCAAAGCCTCTGGGAGATGATAAAGCCATGTGTTTGAGAAGGATACTCTGGAAGGAGTGTGTGTTTGTGTGTATGTATGTACGTATGTATGTATGTATATATATAATTTAATTTATATTTGATATATATATATATATATAAAACAGTATATATGAACCTTTAAGGTCATCTACTTTATTCAATGATGCTGTTACTCAATTATTCACTTGAAGATATCTATATAGCATCAGGTGCCAGAAATAATGCTTGCTAGTGAGAATAATAATGAGAAAATCATAAAATTTGTTTTACTTTTTTTTCTTTAAATTTTGACTTATTTAGTAAATGGTTTTGAATGCCTATAAGGTCACAGACTAGCATAGTGAGCAAGCCTACTGCTCACACAACAGGAGCTCATATCTATCTGCTGTTAGATATCTTAAGCTCAAAATGTTCAGGAGTTAATAACTATTCACCTCCACAGTTAACCTGTTTTCAGCAAGTAAGCTAAGGGAGCTGGTATTAAGTGCAGGAAGTTGTTCAAACAGGTTATTTTGCAAGTTTTAACCCTTCCTAAGCTGGGGTGACTCTGAGGCATGGATTTGATATGTACTCCTATCCTGCCCCAATATACTAAGTTTCATATACCTGGAGCTGCCATACATCCAAACACTTCTTTATTGGCAACTATCCCTCTCTGTCTCTATACTCTTGCTGGTGTTTCCTGTAATCACATTCAAAATTATTTACATCAAACCCATCCATTAGATTTTCATTCTAAAAAAACCAAGCTAAAAGAAAGTCAAGTTATCTATCTTTGAAAGGCTATAAACTGTGGTAATGAAATCAATCAAGAAAGCTTCCAGTGTATTCCATGATCATGAAAATGCCCATGTTCTCTTGAACAAAAGAAGGGGAACTTCATGATGGAGGAGAAGGCCACAGAAAGAACTTACCTCCTCTGAGCCAAATTGTGAAAGATGAGATTAAGTATGGGAAGAAAGTAAAATTGCTATATAAGAGAAAATTACCTGCTCACCTCTCTCCACTCCTCTCAGCCCACTCCTCACTTCTGCTCTCCCCCAGATACACTGTTCCTCTATTTCCTTTCAGAAAAGAGAAGGATTCCAAAGGATACCAGTCTAACACAGCATAACAAGATGCACTAAGACTAGGGACAAAACATCATATCAAGGTTGGACAAGGAAACTAGTAGGAGGGAAAGGGTCCCAAGAGCATAGAACAAAGTCAGAAACACTTCCACTCCCACTGTTAGGAGTCCCACAGAAATCTCAACCTAAGCAAGCACAATGTATTTGCAGAGCACCTAGCACAGACTCATGTAGGCTCCTTGATCACCACTTCAGTCTCTGTGAGTCTCTATGAGCCCTGCTTGATTGACTCTGTGGGCTGTGTTCTCCTGGTATTCATGACTTCACTGGCTCCTACTATCCTTGATCCCCTTCTTCTGTTGGATTCTCCAAGCTCTGCCTAGTATTTGGCTGTGGGACTCTGTGTCTGCTTCCATCAGCTGTCAGAGGAAGCCTCTCTGTTGATGATTGGGCTAGGCATTGATGTAGGAGTATAACAGAATAACATAATGAATCATTTAATTGATTCCACCCCCCTCTCTCACGAGTTGTATTTAGTTCTACCTTACCTAGTTCTCTGGACTGTCCAACTTTTGGTTCCTTGCCATCCATGCAGTGTTGGACATGAGCATCCTCTCATGTGGTATGGGCCTCAAGTTAGAATAGCCATTAGTTGGTCACTCCCACAAGTTCTGTACCATTACCCCAGCACATCTTACAGGCAGGACAGGTTGTAGGCTGAAGGTTTAGGACTGAGTTGACATCCCAGTCTTTCCTGGTTATAAAAGATGGCTGCTTCAGGCTCTGTATCACTTATTACTAAGAGTTCTAGCTGGGGTCACCCTGGTAGATTCCAGGGAGTTTCAACTGCACTAGGTTTCCATATTGTACCCCAAGTGCCCCCCCAATTCTAGTAGGCTCTCCCAGTGATCCATCCTTTGGTCCCCTCAATCCCTCCTGTTCCAGTCCCTCTATCCACCCCCAGTGCAATGCTATGTGCTCTCTTTTAAGTAGATATTAAGTGTTAAGTGAAGGATAATCATGCTACAATCCACAGACCCTAAGAGGCTAAGCAACAAGAGAATTCAAAGTAGGGGAAGGGGAATACATGTATCTCCCTAGGAAGGAGATAGTAAAGCAATAGAATAGAAAATTAACTTCCGTAAAAAAATCTTTTTAAAAACCTGAAATAAAATGCAGCATGATTGGGGACCTCAAGTATCCTGTTTTTGGAGCTTAGAATGAAGTGAAATCCTTTTGATAGAAGAAGCCAGGAATCTAAGCAGGTTCTCTGTCATGAGTGACCTTGCATGCCCTGATAAGGAGTAGGACTTTATCCTCAAGGCAGCAGAATGATATTGACAGGTTTTAAATAAGCCAAAAAGTGACATGATCAGATTTGACTTCTGAGATTCACTGAGACTGAATTGTGAAAAATGGATTGGAGAGGCCATGACCTGAAACAGGAACACCAGTTAAGGAAAGTGCTACAGGCAATCAAAGGAGAGCTACTGTTGTGAACATTAGACAGGGGGAGAAAGAATTTTACTCTTGTGGATAATAAAAGGCAGAAGGTACAAGAGCTGGGATTGATTGCAGAGAGTTGGCAAAAGAAAATGCCCAAAGTTTTCAGTGAGTATCACTCCAGAACTGGAAGATCATCCAGTAGCAAATCAGAAGGGGGATTTCAGTTGAACACTTTTTATTTCAGCTTTTGTAGTGAAGCTTCTGCTTGTTTATTAGTTGTGGCTGTAGTATATAGCAGGTGGTTGGCTACCTGGAACTGGGTTTTAGCCATTTGGCTTCTAATAGGATGTATTGAATGATTTATTAAAAGTCTTAAACCTCAGTTTAATTATCATTTTTAGATATTATATTTCTAACTATATGCATGTGTGTGAAAAGAAAAACAAAATTGACAAAACCTTGAATAAATTAACCAAAAGACAGAGAAAACTCAGACTGATAAAACTAGAAATGAAAAGAGAGACATTACAACAGACACTGAGGAAATTCATAATCATAAGGACATACCTTAAAATTTAATATTCCACTAAGTTGGTACATCTGAAGAAAATTGAGTTTATGTGTACATACGACTTACCAAAGTTAAGTCAAGATGAAGTACATATTTTAACAGACCCATAACAAACAATAAGAT
This sequence comes from Peromyscus attwateri, assembly GCA_902168425.1. Classification (NCBI taxonomy): domain Eukaryota; kingdom Metazoa; phylum Chordata; class Mammalia; order Rodentia; family Cricetidae; genus Peromyscus; species Peromyscus attwateri. The sequence continues at coordinate 4,078 of CABHPP010143587.1, forward strand.
AGAAGCAGTAATAAAAAATTCCCAACTACAAAAGCTCGTTGCCAGATGGACTCAGCACAAAATTCTCTTAGATCTTCAGAGAAGAAATAACACTCAAATCCTGGAAAGGCTAGGCTAGAGGGATGTACCTCTATCTATATAAAGATTACCTCTATATATGAGGAATTACCCAATTTAATAAGGCTATCTATGACAAACCAACACCCATCATGATGTTAAATGGAGAAAAGAAAAATAAACCCAAAGCATTCCCACGAAGATGGGGAGGTCCACTCTCACCACTCATATTCAATTATAGTGCTTGAAGTCTTAGCTAGAGTAATAAGACAGGAAAATTAAAGGGATACAAACAGGAAAGAGGAAAACCAAAGCATCTCTGTTTACTGATAACGTGTGGAGGTTTGAATAGGTATGACCCCCCATAGACCCATGTGTTTGAATGCTTGGCCTATAGGGAGTGGCACTACTAGGAGATGTGGCCTGGTTAGAGTAGGAGTGACCTTGTTGGAGGAAGTGTGTCACTGCGGGGTGGACTTTAAGGTCTCATATATATGCTCAAGCTATGCCCAGTGTTCGGTTCACTCTCTGTTACCTGCAGAACAAGACATAGAACTCTCAGTTCCTTCTCTAGCACGGTGCCTGCCTGCAGGCCACCATTTTTCCCACCATGATGATAATGGACTAAACCTCCAAAACTGTAAACCAGTGCCAATTAAATTTTTTTCCTGAGTAAGAGTTGCCATAGTCATGGAGTCTCTTCACAGCAATAAAAACCCTAAGATAACATGATTCTACACATGAAATACCCCCAAAGACTCTACCATGAAACATCTAGAACTGATAAACACTCTCAGCAAAGTGACAGGTCAAAAAAATTAACATACCAAATCAATAACCTTTTTATATACCAAAACCAAATAGACCTAGAAAAAAAGTAAAAGAAACAGTCTCACTCACAAGAGCCTCAAACTCAAACAAAAACTGTGGAATAAACCTAACCAAGGGAGTGAAAGAACTATACAACGAAATGCCTGGTACTGAAAGTGGGCCAAGAACCTAGAGGTACAGAACTCAGAGGCCCTAGGTGTAAGTCTACTACCATTGTTTTGATAAATGGGCATAGTATCATACAGCTGTCTGAATTTGTGTATTTATACCCATAGATTAGTTCGGCTAAAACACTTCACCAGAGAAGTTTCTTTGTGCAGTAGACTGTGGGTAATGTTGGGACTTAGGAGTGATCAAAGTGCAGAGAAAAGGTGACTGTGTCATACTCAGCCACAAATGAGACATCTGTATCACCCCTCTTCTCACGGATGCTCAGGGTCCCTTGAATAAGGGGGCCTCAGATTGAAAGAGCCAGATGTCCAGGAAGAGTGGATTGAAACAATCTCTTCTAGACATACCGCTACTGCTGCAGTCAAGAATTCAGCAGCTGGGGGTGCCTGAACAAGATGAAGCTAGTCAGTATTCACACATGAAAGGGGTAGCATTCTTAAGCCCTGAATCCTTACTAAGGCTGTTGACATTGCTGCCTTTTGAGGGTGAGAGAGTCAGATTTCTTTAAGGGTATAGTCACAGGATGGTCAACCTCAACCATGCTTTGGTGGGTGGCCCTATAACTATGACCTAGGAGCAGACGGGCAGCACAAGCAAAACTTGATGAGTTATTTAAAAAATTAAAAAGAGCACACAAAGTTGGGAGATGATGAGGTGGTGGTGGGTGGATCTGGAAGGAGGTAGCAGGAGGACACAGGGTGAACATTGTCAAAATACTTTGTATGGCTGGGCATAGTGGCACATACCTTTAATCCCAGCACTCAGAGACAGAGGCAGGCGGATCTCTGTGAGTTCAAGGCCAGCCTGATCTACAGAGTAATTTCCAGGACAGGCTCCAAAGTTAAACAGAGAAACCCTGTCTCAAAAAAACCATAAAAATACTTTGTATGAAATTATTAAAGAATTAATAGTAAAATTATATTTAACAAAAAGAATTGAGATATTAAAAGGCTCAAGTTATGCTGTTCAATGAGTGCTCTACAAAAATATCGATAACTGATATTCATTATAAGACTTAGGGTTAAGAAAAAGATTATGCATAAGATGCTTAATTATTTTGTAAATGAGCACCAGGACTATATGCAGAAGTCATCAAGGAGTAGAGGCAAATTTAAGCAGTGAAATTCTTGCTTCTCAAATAAATGTGAATTAACAATACCATTTTAATTGTTCCCACAGACTGTACTTCTGACTCCTGACAGGAACTTCTAATCAACTCCCCCAAAACAATCAGTGTTCTGATTTTTTAAGCATAGGTAAGTGTCATCTACTCTAGAATGTCCTCCCAAATTGAAACATGAATTCTTTGTTAACAAATTTCCTTTCATGAGGTAAATACATCTTATATTCGACCATATTGTTATATACATTTCCCTTTACATTTCTGAATAAAATGCTCAAATATAAACAAAGTTCTGTTTGTTTATCCATGCTGCTATGATGGCTATCTAGACTTTTTTTTTCTATTTTAAGGCAATTACTATCAAATCTGTGAGTATTGATTTTTATGTCATTTTGGGGCATATCATTTCAAATATCTTGGATAGATAGCTAATGATGGAACTTTAGGTCATAAAAATAGTGGTGTGTTTAGTTTTACAGTAAACACTAGAACTTAGCTTATCGCACTATAGAATTTTACAGCCCAAACAGGAATGTGTAATCACCCCAGTTGCTACATATCCACAAAACAGTTTCCATTCTCATTTCTGTTTATTTCAGTCACTTAGATGAATTCCACTGCGCTTGGTTTCAATTGTTTTTCTTTTAAAAATGCCTAGATGGAATTGAAAGTCGTGTGAGAATGTGGTATGACTACCTGTTTTTTTGTGTTTTTAAGTTGGTATTGTCTGCATGAACCACCTACTTAAGAGAACTATTCTTTTTATTGAGACTGTTGCACCAAAGGCTCTCTGTTGGATGATGACTGAATTTGTTCTAGTACAAATAATGCAATATCAGATGGTCCAAGCCATCAAACTGTCGATTAAATTTAATTCCACTGAGTAAAGCCATTTCAGAGAAGAGGTCAGGAGTGAAATTATACTTCAGCTGCTTTCACCACAGTTAATGTTATTGGCTTTAATTTAACCAGAACATGTATCTTTATCTCTTATTAATAAACCTGGATATATTGACAGTTTAAGATAAATAAGCTTAAGAATGTTTCTGCTTACTAGTCTGCTTTTTCATTTTCTTAACACTATATTGAATGAGTTATTTTAGCTGGAATTATAACTCATGCCATAACATGATTCAGTGACCTAAGAATTCCTAAGTTGTACCTTTTAAAATTGTAACACACATGTTGCCCAATTTTGAATAAATTATTAAGTATACCTCTGCTTTTTCAATGATTTCTTGCCTGTGCCATTACTAAATGCTTTCCAATGATGTACCTGTTTAAGAAATATAGACATGCATATATACACATATATTTCTAAATATGTAAATATAAGCTGCTCATTATGTACCTTACTTTTATTATTGGTGAAATTATTAAGGCCACTCCACGTAGTTAAAAGGAAAGTACAAATGAAGGGATAGGTAGGTCGCAGGGTCTGGGGAAGGTGTATCGCAGTCCAGCGGTGTTCTCTGGAGCTCTGCTTGGTCAACCTCCAGGGTCCAGGAACAGAGAGAGCTGGCCCATACGGATCTCGGGTCTCCAGGGTCCTCCCTTGGCCCTGCCTTGTAGGTGACAGTTACCGAAGTCTCAATGGGGGTTGAAACTTCTAGATCAAAGCTGGAATGGCTATCCACTACATTTTATGTCAATTATTTCAGGGCTGACTGATTACTTAGCAAAAATTAAATAATGGAGATTATAAATTTGAGAGAGAGCAAGAGGGAGTAAACATGGAAATATTGAAGGGAGAAAAAGGAAGGGGAAATTATGTAAACTACATGTTGATTTAAAAAAATTAGCAATGAACATTGTATAAGCAGGGAAGGGGGTGCATGCCTTCAATTTCAGCATTTAGGAAGCAGATGCAAGCAGATCTCTGTGCGTTCAGTTCAGCCTATATACAGAATTCTAGGCCAGTTGTGGTTATATAATGAGACCCTATGTAGCATTGTATAATTTCTGTGTACATAATAATTTCCTGAATGTTTTTTTAAAGTAGCATAAGGATATAACATTTTTCTTTCTAAAGAGTGTTTTCATGTAGAGTCTCAATGAAAAGAAAAATACTGCACTAAATAGTTTTCAAAACAAAACCTAAGATTAACTGGAGTTTTAAAGAGTAGTTCTATGTCAAGAGCTCCTGTAATGCTGAATATGTGGGCACATTATAAAACCTTTCTGCTATTTTAGCTTCACCTCTTTCTGCCAGTCTTAATCTTGGAATAATTTCTGGGCTCTTTGCCATGAGATGTAGAAGGTCAATGTTTGTATCTGCTGTATCACTTGCCTATCACTTTAAAGGAAAAGCAAAAATGCACAACTGTTCGGTCCTATTATTTGCTCATCAGGTTCTCTAAAGATTTAGTGCATTTTTTTTTAACAATTTATTTCTACAAGAACATCACCTGGAATTATGGGAAACCAAAGGAAGTCCATGTACCTTCTCAGTGAAAAATGTGGTATTTAACTAATGCACCAACTATTTCCAAATTCTTAATTTACATCTTAGCAAACTTTCCAAAATCATATTATTACTTCTATTTTAAGTGTCCTGGGGATCCTTTACTCACAATAAATAAAAATAAAAATATCACAGAAAATTGCATTTTCATGAATGTTATCTAAGGATATGGGTACTCAGTGTGCATGTGTCATCTCCTTCTAGGTCTTCACTTCTGGACTCCAAAAGTTCAAAGTAGACACACTTAAGCGGAATATAAAGATTATGCAACAAAGAGTATATCTACAACAAGATGCCAATGTTGATATTAATCCTGATCATGACACCATTGTAATACTTTATTTCAGTATGACTCAGATGCTGCCAAAGACTTCATAGAATTTCATCTTTTTGGTATATTTACATGAAGAAATATGTGGTTTTACAAAGACTGTCACTAATCAATTCAAAACTGAAATTTCCAATAACTGTCATGGGTTTAATATACATAGTAGGTGTTACTTTATTAAGCATGTGGTCACAAATACACTAATGCATACCCACTCCCCCAACACACATACACACATACAATTACACACACCATGATCAAATTTTGGATCAATATATTATTAGAATTTAATTTATAATTATATAGGACTTAGTTCTGAAAGAAAGCTTAAACTTTAACTAACTCATTCATTTAACAAATGAGATAAAAGAAGCTGCATGTTACCCAAACCAGCAAGTTCCAGACAACAGGGGAACAGAACACCAACCAACACTGTACAGAAACTCAGACAGCATTACTACGAATCACACATGGTGGCAACACCTTTAGAGGGTTAGGTTGATTCACTGAGAGGCTTATGAGCTCATACTTAAAGCAATGAGAAGTTTCTCACAAATTCTAAGTCACCCTACTTCATAGTACTGATGCCGGAGTTGAAAATCATAAATTATGTGCTGTGTTTGCTGTCTGAAATCCAGTGCACACACAGGTTGCCACTGCCAATCAAACACTAATGATCACTACTTTAATTCTAATACTGTTAGTATCATATGTTCATATTTGAGACAATATAAAGACAGTTTTTCTTCTTCCTAGCTTCATACTATCGCAGGTTACACCAACTATAAAATGAAAAGTCTGAAGGACATCCTGAGATACATCAAGAATCTTTTTTCACATCACGCTACCACATGCTTAAAACTTGGGAGGAAGATGTGCTGGAGAGGATGGGGAAGGAGTTGGTAGTGAGAAATGAGGGTGGATAAGATATTTATATATGTAATTCTCAAGAATAAAGAAAGAATATTTTTGTAACAGAACCCATTTTTTTCCTGTGTCATCTTTCTACCACTCTTAATATTGGTGACATTTCTGGGCCCTTTGACATAGGATACCGGTCAATATTTTATATCTGACAGATCACCATTTAAAAAATCAAAGTTCTTTAACCTCTGCACTACAAATATTTTGAACTGAACAATCTTGCTCAGTGGCTGCCCTGCATTGATGTTTGTTCAGCAATAGAAGTCCCCTTTGTTATTTCCCCTGTTATGAAACCTGAAACAGCTCTAGACATTGACAGATAGCCTGTGACTGGGGAGGGTGTGTGTGGGCCAGCAGCTAAGAACTACTGTTTCTGTGGAATGCAAGAGAATTACCTCTATTTCTAGGTGTTCAGCATGAGTCATGTCTATTACTGTAGGATCAGCAGTGGATCTCACACACATGAAAGGAAGCAAGATGCACACTGATCACATCAGTACGGGGATGACAAACAGAAGACCACCGTATTAAGAAAATGATACGCTATCTTCCACCTATACTAGAGTAATTAATGTTTGATCCTAAACTCTGAATTCTGTATCTCTCCTTCTTCTCCTTCTCCTGAGGTCTCTTATGGGCAGTGGGACTTTTTCCATATCTTGCAGTTTTGCCAGTCAGAACGTGGATGGAGAGAGTAAACATTCTGTTTGCCTTTGAACTTTTTGTTTTGAGCCAATTTCAAACTTACAGGAAAGCTGAAAAATTCATAGAGTTCCCCTTTTACTCTTTGGTAGCTTTGTACCCCCAGCCATTATGGAGAAGTTACAGTAGCATGGTATTATCAATTAGAGTAAAGTATGTATTAGAAAAATACCAACTTGGTCAATGATGCACTTTGCTATAACTCCCTTGGATGGAAGTTAATACATCTCCATTCAGAATTATAAAGAAGAATAGAAAATGAGGTGAGACTGTGAATGTGTGTTGAGAACAAATGACATCTACCTATAAGTTTTTAGATGGTTATAATAAAATTAATTTCTTCAGGGTGTCCATGTATTTATATTTTATGAATCTGTGTAACATAGATGTAGGTGTCCCTGTACTTGGGTGCTGGTCATTTCATCTTTCTTTATCCACTGAGAATGCAGCTCATTGAAACTTTGTGAGATGATGCTCATTTACATTATTTCTCTGGTCATTATTCTTCACCATAATGAAGCACATTGCTTTGCTTCCATAACCCAAAGACATGTGTTCATAACTAACTGCTTGTCTTATAAATGACTAGCTTCCTGAGACCAATTTATTTAATATAAATTTAAATGAGATGTTTTCTTTGAGACATCTTGTGCACTTCTGCAAAGCCGAGTTAACATCTTATATGTTGAGTGTGTTATATGTAGTAATGTATATAAAATAAGTCAAATCTTTGAGCCACATACACATTATAATGAGTGAGAAATGTTGACAGGATTAGTAAAGCAGTATTGCCTTGAATCACAAATGATAGTCATTAGTTATAAATGGTGATTATGTTAGATTAGGTGAAGAGATCCAATTTGCACATCATCAGCCATATAACATTTGATTTGCATTGTAGTGTGGTGTGTAAATGTGGGCAAAACTGAGTGAATACTACTTATTTCTTAGACAATATTCTATACTTTGAATACAATAGCATTCAAAGAGAAAACAAGTCATTCAGGATTCAGTTCTCTGAGATTCTGTGTCTCTTTGTGTTACTTTACGTTGACATTTTTTCCTTTCCAGCAATAAATTACACTTGTTTCTATAATATGTTTTCTCACACACTCCTCAGAGAATTCAAAAACTGTGATATTTTTAATATACACTTTTTAGTTCTCTAGAAATTGGGCTAAAAGAAGGTGTGAATTGAAGTTGGCAGAGGAGAAAATCCTGCTGATAAGGGATCTCTCTGAGCATGTGTAGTGGACACATGCCTGAAATATTCTAAAACTGTCAAATCAGACATAAACAGGATTAGAATAGGATTTCTCTGTGTCAAAGCCTTTCTTAAATAAAAGTGACAAGTTCTGACAGACGTTCTGCTGGGTACAGATGAGTGACTGAGCAAGTAGTACTGAGATGATTTCTGAAATAGCTTTTTGGCAAGTAAACACTGGGGAGTCAAAGTTTGTCTGCTGTGTGTCACATGCAGACAACATCATTGAAATGAAACGCACCACATAGTCTCAGAAGACACACATATGCTGCTCCAAAGGTCTGGAATTCCTCTCCCTGTTTTCCCAACATGCTTCTAGTAAGAGGATGCTATGCTTTGTAATGCTACCAGTGAAATCTGAGGCAACAGTGCAGTTGCATTCCTGTCCCCAGAGTCTGTTTGCTCTATGAGTGCATTTCCCTGGAATCTACTGTATCTTCTCAAAGGCAACATGTTCCTTCTCATAGAAGTGGTAAAGGGATTATAGTGGTTCTTGTTATTGTTTCTATTAAAAACCAAGGATAGTAAGCTATTTTCTTTCTCTTTGAATTATGTTCCTCCATATGTGTAAGGAATGTTGTTTTCTATTAGTATCAGAGCCATTTTGTGTACTTAGTTAGTTGTCAGGCAATTGTGGAAATTGCAAAAGTCCATCTCTGCGAGAGTGTTGCATTCAGTGAATCTGTTGATATATGGCTATGATGGAATGACTTCTGATTGCTTACTTTATTGTGACTTTAATATAGACAATCATACACTGATGACAAAAATCTTTTTAATGATATCTGTTTCTACATAAAATATTTTCCCCAAAGCATAGTCATTTAATTCAGGAAGCTTAAATTCCCACAAGCTTCTGAGCACTAGCAGTCTAGAGTTAGCTTATAGAAATGGTTCTTGTTCATGGCTGCTCTCTACACTGGGCTGGGGCTGCACTTATCTTGTGCACACAGTCTTGTTCTCTTTTCATCCTGGAAGCTTTAGTTCTTTACCATGTGACTCTTACAAGCTTGGTTATATCCTGGATACTTATTTTCTTCAGAGTAAGTGAGAGAGAGGGCTGTGTAGGAGGAGGAAGAAGAGGGAAGGAAGGAGGAGAAAGGGAGGAAGAGAAAGAGGAAGAGAGAACAGTCATAGTGCATTAATGAAACATGTGAGAGTCACATCCCGTTAATTCCATTTTGTTCTATTTATTAGAAGTAAAGCAATCTCTATACTACCTATTCATCTCCAATAAGAACTATCAGAGAACTAGCAAACTGACCTTTTGACTCATCACAAGTGAACTCAACTGTCATCTAGCTGTAAAAGCCATTTACCTGTTCCTATCACTAGGTCCAAGATACTCCATTCTGGCTCAGCTGATAGCACCAAACTATCTCCATGGATGCCTCTGTGAAGCCCCTGCTGAATGCAGAGTTAGTCTATGGGCCTGTAGAGATGAGTTTCAATTTTATGGATGGTTTCAATAACATTCATGAAATTTATAAATGCTATGAGGTTATCCTCAAGCCCTCTATTTGTCCATCCCTGCTTTTTCCAACTAATGTTTTGAATGACCCTGAGAAAACCAACACATATAAGAAAATATGTTTTCACACTAAATACTTGTCAAAGTTTTAGCTTTTGCTCTCATAGCCAGAGGGAAATCTAAATATGCTGGGTAAGAAAAAAAATGCCCAGGTTTTGTTTGTTTGTTCTGTATTTTTTTGTATTCATTTGAACATGCTATTTCCTCATTCTCTTCTCTGCTAGTATGTGAAAATAATCACAGTAAAACTATTATTTAACAAGGTTGCTTTATCAAAATGACATGTGAATTAATCAAGTACAAACTGTGCTTCCTGAATTCTAAAACAGTCTAGGTTAGAATGATGCTATTGCTATCCGGTCTTGTGATTGCACGTCATAGTTTATAAATAACCTTGCACTTATGATTTCATTTTATCTTCATAAAGAAACTCCAGAAGAAGTAAAATTGGCAGTAATCTCTTCATTGTAGATATGAATGGAGACACACAGAGGTTTTATAATGCTACTGTAGTCATATAATTATATATGTGAAATAAATTTTAGAGGAGAGAAAGGAAGAGGAGAGAAGGCAAGAGAAACTCAGAATAGGGGGCCAGGATTCAAAGCACATACCATCACATCACACAGCAGGTACCTCTAGAAACCAGACTTCTGAGGACACACAGCTGACTCTCAATGTTAATAACAACACGAAGAAATCAGGAAGACATTTCAAGTTTGGTGAGTCACAGCGCTGTGGAAAAAAAAATCGAACATTGAAACTTTCATTTCATCCTGTGTTTGCTGTGAAGCCAATCGTTCTTTATCACAGGGGAAAAAAAACATTGCAGAAGCAAACCAAAGGCAGGAAGAGGGGCAAGGAATCCAATGACCAGCAATTTCTCCAAGTTTAGTGCAGGAATTTTGTTAGCGACTCTCAAGTTCGGGAAGCTTCAACTGACCTGGAGCTTCCTTAAATACAAAACGCAAACCCTCTTTTTTTCCAGACTTTGGGACTGAATGACTTATAGTCCAACAAGCTCTCAAGTGGTGCTGATGCTGTTACTCTCAGGGAAAGATGCTGCTGTGAGGAATAGACCCGAGGCCTGTCATCTCCACTTTTTGTATCTATTGGTCTCTTATCCTGCCTAATTAGCTAGGTTACATTTAATACCTCTTTATGGTTTCAATACTGACTTTACTTAGAATAGCCTGCAACTTTATCACCTAGTTTGAGTAAGTCACTTTGAGAGTGAGCAAATATCTAATCCATGATATCAGTGATTTCACACAACCCTCTCCATCATTAATGACAATGTAAATATGTGTATTGAGTTTGATATGAGGAGACATGAGTTTTCCTGGATAATTTATTTAACTTGTGTTAGCCCTGATGACTTCATTGACAAAATTGGAATTAGTTTCCCTATTTTCTGGTATACTGGGAAAAGTTAAATATAAGGTGTAAAATCTGGCTCCTATCACATCTTGGTGGAGTCTCTGAGGAGAATCCCTTAAAAATGACAGGATAGATATTCCATAATCTGTTAATTGAAGTGCTATCTATCAGCCCTCTTTGAAGATTATCATAGCTCAGGTAGGCAGCTTCAAAAACATCATGATCCCTCAAAAGGGATCACTGTTACCAGTGAATGATGAACATAGGATTCTTTTGCTCCAATGTAGGGTAACTCCAAAGCCCCCGTCCCCTTCTCAACTTTAGGAAAGTTCATGAACAGCTCAAGATCTCCTCTATTCTGACTTGCTCTTCTCAACTCAAAAGCATCCATCTCAAAAGAGGCCCTGTGTGTTAACCTCTATGTCAGTGTTTCTGCTTCTGTGGACCATGCTCCTAGCATATTTTAAGACTCATGAGAAAAGTTACTTTTACAAATATTGGTTTTATTTATTTTTTTTGCTTGTTCAAGACAGGGTTTCTCCTGTAGTTTTGGTGCTGGTCCTGGATCTCGCTCTGTAGACCAGGCTGGCCTCGAACTCACAGAGATCTGCCTGCCTCTGCTTCCCAAGTGCTGGGATTAAAGGCGTGTGCCACCACCACCCGGCCTGTTACAAATATTTTAATAGCTACAATTACTGTTGTCTCTCATTTTCCATCGCAGAGATTCCCTGGCTTATTGTTAACAGCCCACTTCCACTTGATCTATAGCAACACCTAAAATTCCCAGTATAAACCCAAAACTAATTACTAGTTTTTACAGAGTTTGTATAATAATCTTAGAGGTGATAAAATAGTGATAAATGTTTCATCTTAAAGCATGATTCAAGTTTCTATGAAGTCAATCACTGGAATGATGTGGTGGGCAAACATTGGATTAGTATTTTACAGTGCATTTGCTTGAGACTAGAACTTTGAGAGGTGTGTGCTATCATCCTCTCTGTGTTTGGATGCTTAAATATTCAGTGTGTGTGTGTGTGTGTGTGTGTGTGTGTGTGTGTGTGCATGTGAGTGTGTGTATGTGTGACTTACTGGGTGAATGGAGCCCAGCCATGGTGATGAAAAGGTCTGATGTTGAGCAACTCTCAGTAAAGTTAACCCAGGTACTCCATGCTCCCAGTGAGCCCATATTCTGTGGGGATGAGCTACTGGGAAGGATTGGAGGCAATTTTGGTTTCATTGCATAAGGTGGCACAGAATGTCTTTCCTAAGAAGAAGAAATGCTAATTTACTGCTTCTTAACAGGATCCACACTCTTGGAGAGTGGGATCATTCATATTGCTTGGAAGGATTTAGGCTCATTCTTACAAATGTTGTATGTAGTACTCAAGCATTGGTAGATTTGAAGCTTCCCTTTGGATGCATTTTTCAGGCCTCCTTTTTCAACTTCCTTTCTGGCTTCAAATAGTTAGGAACTGTGAATAAAGGTTTGACCCTATACCTATATCTTCCCCTTACATATTTTTCTGACAGATTGTTATTTTCTGTGCATTAAAGTAAACCACTTCTCAAATTTTACTCTTGTGTAAGTGCATTTATTATACTAAGAACATTAGGTATGGCCTTGATTACCTTTCAGTAATTCAATTAAAACATGTCCAAAGCAGTTTACTGATAATAATGAAGGATTTCAGGAAAAGGAAGGAAAATTTTGTTGGAGAAAATAATGAAGCGGCACTTACAGACCAAGCCCTCCTAACCTTAGAACTGCTATTTTGTGCTATATAGTGATTTGTTTTGAGGCTCTCCTAGTCTCTGAAATGGAAGTCAGTAGCATCCCTCTGTCAATGTCCTTTGTTGTAACAGCCAAACATATCTCCAATACTGGTTAAAGCTTCCTGTAGGGAGGGGTAAAATAACTGCCTAGCTGAAAGTGATGGTTTAAAGTTTAAGGGACAAATGGTCTAGAAACACCACTGACAAACTGTTACAATAATATCCACACTAAGCAATTCTATTGATACAATGAATCAATGATGTGACCTATCTTATTAGAGCATTCATGTACTGCTTGGATGCTGTGTGCCCTGGACTGGCCTTCAAGGAATCTACAGTCAAGTAAAGAAGTCATGCATTGTATTGGCAATCACACAAGTAAATACTGGCATTGACTTACGATGTAAGATCATTTGTCATAAGATTTCTGACTTGTGGTGGTATAAAGGGACTTCACATTCAGTAGAAAATGTATTTTAAATGTGAATTTTGATCTTTTCAGGAAATGGCAATATATGATATTACAGCAGAGTATCCTAAGAAAGGAGTCTTAACTGAGCTATTGCGTTGATCAGCTTGGCTTGTGGACATGTCTATGCAAGGCTATCAATGATGTAGGAAGGTCCAGCCCACTATGAGCTACACCATTCTCTGGACAAATCTTGGGCAGTATAAAAAAGCTAATGCACATGAATCTGTGGATGAGTCAGGAAGCATTATTACTCCAGGGCCTGCTGCTTCAATATCCTGCCATGAATTCCCTTCATGATAAACTGTGACCTATCATTATAAACTGAAAATATTCTTTTCTACTGTGAGTTACCCTTAGTAAGTTTGTTTTATCATAGCAATAAAACAGATGTTTGAACTTGTTGTATGAATCTTAGATGGTCTTATAATAAAAAAATCAGGAACCAGATATTAGGGTAAATGCGGAGAGATCAGAGACAAAGGAACAAGCCACTGCCAAGTCTCACCTCTAGGACTCCTCAGCCTGAAAAGCCTTTAGTTCCTGTCTCCTCAGGCCTTCTATACCTTTCTCCACCCAGTCATCACTGCCTAGTGCTGGTATTAATGGTGTGTGTGCTTCCCAAGCAAAGGCATGAGATCTTAAGTGCTGGGATTAAAGGCATGTGATTCCCAAGTACTGGGATTAAAGGTGTGTACCACCACTGCCTGGCTCTGTTTCTCTCCTAGACTGAGTCAATCACATGTAGTCCAGGGTGGCTTTGAACTCACAGAGATTTCAACAGATCTGATCTGTTTCTGATCTGATCTCTGAAGTATTTGAAGATGACCTGATTATCTAAAATATATCTGTTTAACCTTGAAAATATACCTAATATGACTACAAGTTCGATTGTAATAACTAACTACTAACTTTCATTTCTTTATATCCTAATTAGTTGGTAATAATAACTTTCAAGGACTAGAAATTTGCATTATGTTGTTAAATGAACTGTATAGGTATAATACCTTGAATAAGATTATATATATATATATATATATATGTAGTTTTTTTTAACAAAATCAAACTCAAATTTGTATCAGTGTACATACTTTGTATACAATATACAAAAATCCAATTCAGTGTAAAATATTTAAAACTAGTAGATACTTTTTAAAAGTAGATTCAATAATCTACCTTTTTATGTTATTATATCCATATTTTTCCCTTTTTCCTTTTAGAGTAGATTCAATAATCTGCCTTTTATTTTATCATATCTATACCTTTTTTCTTTTCAGAGTATATTCAATAATGTACACTTTTATCCTATCATTTCTAATTTTTTCAGAGTAGATTCAATAATCTACCTTTTTTTTCTTACCATTTCCATATCCTCCATTTTTTCTTTTAGAAAGAGATTGACTATGATCAATAACAATTTTTAACCAACCCCTAAACAAAGACAAACATCCATAATCAGTTTTTTGGGAATGTGGTCATAGTTTTCTAGGCTACTTCCAGCTGATTGGGGGCACTGGTAATCTTATGGGGACACAAAGAAAATTTAGGATTATGGTCAAGTCCTGATTGGAGTAGTCTGTGAGGCTGTATCATCTCAGCTAGCCATCTCTATATTGTCCTGAGCACTTTGTTGCCCAAAGTCAATCTTTGGATGTTTTTTGTCAGTTTGGTGGCATTATCATTGTCCTGATGGAATTGTCATTACGGGATCCCATCATCATTTTGGAGACTTCAAAGTTGATATTAGGCATGGTCATGGTTCACTGCAGAAAACCTTTTTCATGGGAATGTTTTTCTGGATGATTTATCCTTTTTCTTCAGATGTCTCATTTGTCCAGTGTTCTTCAGAATTATTAGCTGGGTGCCTTCATTTTCCTGAAAGACAAAACAAAATCTTTCCCCAAATCTAACTTTGGAGAGATTCCTTTTTCTAATCTTATCAATTTTCATTTATGGTTGCTCCTTATTTTTTGTTCTCTCTTCTCTTTTTGTTCTATCATCCAGAGCAGTATGGTTTCTTATAATAGGTTCTTTAATTGCTCTGGGAAGGAGTTTCCTCCATGATGTCAGGAAAGGACTACATGGGGGCCTGTAAGAGGCCACTCAGGGTGTTTTCTAATGGCAAAGGCAGGGGATTACATTTTGTCCCTTGTTGATCTACATTCATTAGTTCAATGTCTGCCTTTGCTATACACCTTCTGCATAATCCAGAAGGGAGGGACATTCTGTTGGGATTATTCTTTGGAAAAACATTGCTCCTAGGAGTGTCCTCTTTACAGTCCCTTTTTAGTTGACCTTATTTACCACACCTGAAACATTTAACATTGCTCTTTTTCTTCAAACTTCTGGGAATCACCTCTCCTATCCAAGCATCATCATGATTATGAGATTCAGTATTTATTGTATCTTGGATCCATTTATCCAAGGGTGATGATCTTGCCCTTCATGGCCTAATTACCCTTTAGCATTGTGCATTAGCATTTTCAAAAGCCCAGAAATTTAATTATTATCTGTCTAGCTTCTAAATTTCGTATCATTCTATTTACTGCTGAAGTCAGTCTTTATAAGAAATCAGTGAAGGTTTCTTTTGGACCCTGTATAACTTTTGTAAATGACTCAATTTTCTTTCCTCCTTCTTCAATTCTGTCCCAAGCATTTAAGGCTGTCATGCAGCATAAAGCTAGGGTGTGGTCATCATATAACGATTGTGTTTGTATATCTGCATAATAGCCCTTTCCAAGAAGTTGATCTTGGGGGATTTCAAGACTTCTAGATCTGCTTCATTGTTCAATGGTCTTAGCCACATCCTTCCACCAGGTCCTCCATTATAACTGGGGACCAGCCTCTAAGATGGCTGTCACCAAATGTCTCCAGTCTTGAGGGATAATTCAATTGCAAGTTAACCAGAAGTTTAACATCTGCTTTGTGAAAGATGAGTGGATGCCGTATGAAACTATTGCTTCTTTGAATCTCCTCAAATCTAACATTTGCACAGGAGTCCAATCAGCTCATATACAGCCTTGAGGTTATCTATCATTTGGCAGTTCCTGTGAGGTTACTGAATAGATCAAGGTTGGCTGTTTGAAAGCCTTAGGCTGTTTCTCTGTAACCTTATAATGCCATATTGAGATTGGTTCTCATTTGAATTCTTCTGTCTGGGTCTGAATATCTCTATGATCCATTTTAACAAGTTTTTCTAAAACTTTTATCATGACACTCATATTAACCAACTATTTAAATGATAAAACAGACATGATCAAAAAATAATATTTATAACGGACATTACATAAATCCCATCAACATTAATTTTCCTTTCATTTAATCATTCTATTTCTCAGGCCACCAATCATATTATCAAACAGAGACCAAACTCCCTTCATTGTAAAAATATTTCCCATTTTGTAATGTAGGAAAAAACTTTCTTTTAACTGATTCCTCCCTTTAAGAAATCCCAATTGACTCACCAAATGTGCTGACAAAGACAATTCAGATGACAGTGAAGTGAGGCAGTTACCTAGTTTGGCAGCAGCCTGAGGAGGGTGTCCAGTGAAAGCCAAAACCCACCGGCAGAGGAAAGAAGTGATAGATCCAGCTATCTGCATGGTGGAATATGCAAAAGTGGCTAATTCTGGCATGTTTGGAGCTTGAGCCTGGGGAGGTTAGTGCAGAGAGGCTGCAACCAAAACTTAGCCAGCAGGGTAGGGATTCTGGCCGCATGTGGCTCTGGCCTGAGCCTGTGGATTTTTTGTGAATTCATACCCCTAAAGTTGGAGGCCAGATGTAACACGAATTGCTAAATGATCTTTTAATAAAAAAAAAATCCCAGAGCCAGATATTGGGGTAAATGCTGAGAGATCAGAAAGAGAAAGGAACAACCCACTGCCAAGTCTTAACCTCTAGGAATCCTCAGCCTGAAAAGCTTTTATGAGACTGACGCGCTACCTACTGCGCTAACGAGGCTCCTTCTGAAAAGCTTTTAGTTCCTGTCTCCTCAGGCCTTCTGTATCTTTCTCTACCCAGCCATCACTTCCTAGTGCTAGGATTAGATTAATGGCATATATGCTTCCCAAGCAAAGGCATGAGATCTCAAGTGCTGGGATTAAAGGCATATAATTCCCAAGTACTAGGATTAAAGGTGTGTGCCACCACTACCTGGCTCTGTTTCTCTCCTAGACTGAGTCCCATCTCATATAGTACAGGCTGGCTTTGAACTCACAGAGATTTAGACAGATCTGCCCCCCACGTGCTAGGATTAAAGGTATGTGCCACCACTGCCTGAAATCTATGTTTAATCTAGTGGCTTGTTCTGTTCTCTGATCTTCAGGCAAATTTTATTAGGGTACACAATATATCACCACATGATATTTGTTTTCTGATTAGATCATGAATATTAATTAATAAAATGGCTTTTCAATGTGAACTTCCTCCCTAAAGGTTGCAATTAGAAGCTGATCAAGAGTTGTGTCATTTAAAGATTTATTTTTAATTACACATATATTTATGGATATGTAAACAAATGTGAGTGCAGGTGCCCTTGTAGCCAGGCTTTCTTTTGGGCCCCTAACTAGCTCCCAAATCATGACATGGAGACTTATTATTAGTTATTAATGGCCAGCCTTATCTTATACTTGTCCTACTAGCTCTTATAACTTATCTTATCCTGTTTGTCTTTATCTATGTTTTGGCTCTGGGTTTTTTAACCTTTCTTTTCTTCTATATGTCCTACCTTCCCTGTTTCTTCTGTGTCTGGATGGCTGGCAGCTGCCTGGCTGCTGACCCTGGAGACATATCCTTCTCTTTCTCCCTTGCTCTGTTCACCTTTCTTGAGTTTAGATTCCTCTGCCTACTTATTCTCTCTGCCAGCCAGCCCTGCCTAGCCCTCTACTACCTAGCTATTGGCCATTCAGCTTTTTATTAGACCAATCAGGTACCTTAGACAGACAAGGTAAAACAAATGTGACACATCTTTACATAGTTAAACAAATGAAGCATAAACAAATGTAACATACCCTTACATAGTTAAAGTAATATTCCACAACAAGCCCTAGGAGCCCAAAAGACATCATCAGATCTACTGGACCTGGAATTATAGGCAGTTCCAAGGTGCCTAATGAGGATGCTCATAATCAAACTCAGGTTCTCTTCAAGAGCAGTGCACACTCCTAACTATTGTGCCATTTCTACAGTCTTCTGTGTATTTTTAAGCCTTAATGGTTTTATTGCTATTGTTGCTGTTTTGCTTTGCTTTGCTTCATTTTTCTTTTGAAATGGGATAGCAAAGTCAATGTATATCCCAGGATGACCTCAAACTAAAGATTCTTCAGCTTCAACTTGCTAGACACCAGAATTGCATGCATGTGCCAGGATACATGGCTTGAAATGTATTTTGTATTAAAGATTTTGTTTGTTCCATTTTCTTTTTGTGGTGTGTGGTACCAAAATTAGGACTTAACATCTGCTGGAAAATGTTCTACTTCTGAAGGGTCTCCTAGGCCTTTGAAATTGACTTTCCTCTATGAAATTTTAGTACTATGTTCTTTGTGACTGGCATCTGGTACATTCTCAATAAATATTGACTGTGAAAAGTACATGCATGGCATGCAGATATGCTTACTACATGGAAATTTGGCTTATATTTTCAAAACAGAGGTTTGATAGAATGTCATTTTGGGTAGAGAGGCATCTTAAATGTATACTAGCAAAGCATTCCTATGCAAGAAACCATAGGCTGGCATAAGAGAGAAATAGGGTGATCAGTTAGAGGATGCAGCGTGGAAAGATTCCTTGGGGTGCCATGTTGAAGCCAATGTCTAAACCTATGAGAAGAGCAAGAAAGGCTTCTGCATTGCTTATCTGCCTATGTGTGTTCCAACATGTACTTCTGCTGTTCTTTCCTCAGTCACGTTTTCATCATGTGTGCTTACTGGCATGTGAGAGAAGGGATGAGCCTGCAGAGGGTCACTGCTCAACCACACAAATTCATCTTTAATTGGGGTGCAGTAGGGAATGTTTAACCATTTTCGCAATCATCCTGACCAGTCAAAGATTTTCTTCTGTCTGTCTGGTATTTTTTAGGCAGAGACTTGATGTGTAGCCCAGCTAGTTTCAAGTCATGGTTTCTTGTGCTGTCCTCTTAAGTTCTGTAGGCTATGATAAGTGCCATAAGTCCTACTGTTTGGTTTTTGTTTAATACATACTGCCTTACTAGCCTGAATCCCTTGGAAATGATAAAATGCCACATTTTCAAATTATGAAATATATACTAATACTCTTTCTAGAAGCAAATCAGAACAGAGTGCTACTGAATTTGCCTTTGAAACTGAGTTCCTCATTCTCTTCTGAACAAAATTCTATTGGGAACTTTCTGTGCACATTTTTATTTATTTATTTTACATTCCAACCACAGATCCCCCTCTCATCCCTCCTCCCATTCCCCCTTCCTGGCTTCCAGCCCCCACTTCTCCTCCCCTCCTCCAACAGGCTAAGATCTCCCATGGGGGGACAGTTGAGCCTGCTACATTCAGTTGAGGCAGGACAAAGCCCCTCCCCACTTTATCAGGGGTGAGCAAGGAGTCTGACCATAGGTAATGGGATCCAGAAAGCCAGCTCATGCATCAGGAACAGATCCTGATCACACTGCCAGGGGCCCCTCCAACAGATCCAGCTATACAACTGTCTTCCGTATGCAGAGGGTCTAGCAGAGATCCATAACCATGCACCAGGCCGAGCTCTGAGAGTCCAGTCAAAGAGAGGGATTACATGAGCAAGGGGAGGGGGGGAGGATCAAGATCATGATGGGGAAATCTACAGAGACAACTGAACCAAGCTGAAAGGAACTCAAAAACTTTTGACCAACCGCTGTGGAACCTGTGCACATTTTTAAGGTTTAAACTCGGAAAAGTTTGCCTCTTCCCCTCGGTCATGACACGTGCTTCTCCTTCTATACCTGAAAACAGAGTGAGATGGACGAGGGAGCAAGACAAATGACAGCAAAACTCTCCCCACTGTTCTGTAACTAGGTCTAAGCTTTGCTGCACAGACACAGAATTGACATGGATGGTGACACCCTAGTCTCACAAATATCCAGTGGAAATTCCCACAAGCTAGGAAACTCATTAGTTAGCAAGAACAGCACCCTCAGATGACAGCTCAAAACAATGATGGAATATGCACTCATGCCCCTTAGCATGGTTATAAAAAAGATAAAATGATGTTGAGATGTGGAGGAAGGAAATATCGGCGCACTGTTGGTAGAAATGTAAATTGGCATAGCTGCTGTGGTAAACAGTTTGAACGTTACTAAATATTTGTTCCAAAAAATTTACCAGAGTTATCAAATGATGTGCCCATCCTTCTTATAGGTAACCAAAGTCGATGGAATGGACATGTCTAAGAGACCTTCGTATTTTGTGTTCATTACAGAACTCTTTAAAGTGTGATTCACATGTAGTACACTATATATGTAAAAAGCACTGTTTGACCTTAAAGGAGAAAGAAGATGAAATTTTTAACATGATTTTTATTGATTCTTTGGGAATTTCACATCATGTACCTCAATTCCACTCATTTCCCAGTTCTTCCATATCTACCCTCCACCCTTGTAGCCTTCCCCCAAATGAAAAATTAAAATAATAATAATAATAATAATAATAATAACTATAATAATTTAAAAAGCACACTTTGCTCCTTCATCTTCCCTGCCTCTCCATCACATATTCATTTGTCATGGTAGCCTTGGGAGCTGCAGTGTGTCACATAGTGTACCCCTTAACTCAAACAGATTTACTTGCAAGTGTTCCTTTGCAATGAGATGTTGGTCTGGTTTGAGGCCTCTGGCTTATGGTACACCATCAATTCTGGACCCTCACCAAAATTCCTCTCAGATATCCTGCAGTTGTCACAGACATGAGATCCTGTGATTATGGTTCTGCAGGACCAGTTCCTTCATGTACTACAGTAGGGTCTAGATGGAGTAGATGTTGGGGTGGGCCACCTCAAAGCCCTGGATATGGGCCTTGGTGGTAGCATAGTTGGTCAGTCCTGGCCTCTACCAGGACCACACCTCTCAGGCGTGGAGGGTGCAGGGATAGTTCTCTCAGAACCATCAGGGCCAGATCTCCCATACCCACCCAACTGGGGCCAGTTCTAGAGATGGGGGCAGCTTTCCCTCCAAGGCAGCCAGCAAGTGGTGGGACCAGCTCTCTGGTGCCCAGGCCACAAGGGCCAGCTCACCAACAACGGCCCCTGTAGTAACACAGGCTACAGACATTAACACAAACCCCAGCTTCAGTAGGACCATGGACCCAGACATGGCCCTCAGCTGCATCTCCTGCCAGTAGTCACTGTAGCCCTGAGTGGCAGCTCAAGCCACTCAGATTGGTATGGTCCTGGCTACCATGTGGCCCTGAGAAACCAATGTGGCCTCAGCTGGTGGCCCAGACTCTGGACATCACACAGTTTTTGGTGGGCAATGGACTTTGTCACAGACTCCAGCTAAGGTAGGGCCATGGACCCAGACATAGGCCACCCATATCAGCCTGTTCCTCACCACTGCTACATCTTCAATTCTCTTCCCTCAACAGTGCACGAACACGTCTGCTCCTCCTTCTCTCCCATTTCTCCATCACATATCTTCATTGTAGTGACGCCTGCCTGCCCGGGCCATGGGGCCCTGGGCGGACCTGTTACGAAGATTAATTTTAAAAAGAAACACTGTCTGTTGTGATAATGTGAACTAATCTGGAAGATATAATGCTCATAAACAAAGACATATAACTTAATGTATCTCTCACTCCTTTGTGAAACTAAGGCGGTCAGAGTCATAAAATGAATCAGAATGATTGGTAGGTTCTGGAGACAGAGAAATGGTAAGGTATATGCTAAGGTATAGCATAGTTTTACCAGGGAAACAATTCATGAAAATACCTGGGATTTATTGTACAACATGACAGCAATAATTGATACTCTATTGTATACTTGGAAATTACCAAGATGTTCTAACCTTAAAAACAAAAATGGTAATTAGGAATTAATGTATGTATAAATGGTTTGATTATGACAATAATCTCACAATACATATATGTACCACAATGTCCCATTGTAAATCTTTGATATGTACATTATTGTATCAATTATACCTTGATAGGGGTAAGGGAAAAATAAAAAAAAAAGGTTGAGAAAAGGATCCTGTGATAAGAGGAGTGAGGAGTTGGGAGACATGTTGGGAACAGGGCCTGGACACTTGGTAATGTAGGACACAGATACCTTTAAATGTCACAGAATTGAGGATATAATGCATACAAGAAAAAATAATAAAGCCACACCTGTGAGAAGCCTCGTCTAACTACCAGGCATGCTGTTTTCAGAAAATACATTGGAGGCTAAGTCTAAGTCCTCACTCTGGTGTTTGGATCTTGTCAACTAACAAGAAAAATAGTCCCTGATGGCCAAATAGATGCAAAGCTACAATGCTCTAGATTTTTGCTCATCCTAGAGTCCTTGCCTCTCAAGTTGTGGGCAGCATAATAATTCAGCACTGTGCTGTTGGTTAAAGAGAACGTTCTTCTCATGAAGTCTGAAATATAGCCAGAGGCCTCTTCAGAATTAAAGCTTAAGTGAACAGGGACTTCCCAAAGCACTTTCCACACAAAATAAATGAGCAGACCTTCATGTCACCCAGATTTTACTTAGAATGTACTAGGTGACTCTTACGCATTTTCTTAAAAGTAAATAAGTAAGTAAAAAGTTTTGTCAAGGGAAAAAAAAAAGACTTTGCAATTTTTTTTCTAAAAGTGAATAATTGACTACAGTTTTATAGAAGTAATTCTTAAACAATCAGCCAGTATAGCAAGCTCAACAACGGAGCACTGACAGCTGGTAGAGCTCACAGCTCTCAGCAGGGAAGAAAGGACAGGTAGTGTCATGGTCAATAGTTCAGGGGATTTGGGGAGATTTGCTAAGAACACAGAGCAGTCAGGATGTGGAATGGGAATGCAAAATGACTTAAAAATAATACTACCTTTAGCCTAGTGTCATGACACTCACATATAATCAGAACACTTGGGTAGCAGAGGCAAGAGGCAGGATGATTGGCATGATTTTTTGGCCTTTCTGGATGAGACTGTATCTCAAAAACAGAAACAAAAATAAATAAAATAAACAAACTACTCCTCTTCAAGCAGCAGAGTGGATACAAGAATGGCAGTCGTCTTGGGTGCCTTTTCCAGTCTCATCTATCTGGAATACTAATAGAAAACACAAGTGAATGTGCCACTATTTATATGAAATTTTAAAAAGCATCACATGGCATGAATAGGATACTGGGCATTTGTTGTCTTTACAAGGCATTGAAATGTAAATACTTTATATTAACTATACTAACTCTCAAAACAAATCTCTCAGAGAATTGTAGTGATGGCTTTTTTTAGGGGGGAGGGGACTGCCAATAGTTTACTATAGCAGCATGGTTATTCATGTTTGTAGATCAGGGAACTGATGCTTACAGAATATCTCATGCATGTCCAGATTTGAACAACTGGTTATTCTGACTCAGAAACCAGGGAACTTATTTCAATAGGCTTTGGATTAAAAACCACAGGGGCATAGACAAAGGAACTCTTCACGTCCTAGCTGTGAGATTATGACCTCATTGTGAACACTGTAGCAGCAGCAGTAGTACCACTTGCTTTTAGCTGAAATACAGAATTTGAGTAGCCAAATATTTGCTAACTAATTTACATGTAATCTCACATTATGTGTTCTTCTTTAATGATTCCATGTTTAATGATCCTCAGACATGACAATGAAGTCATAGCCACTAGTGCTATCTTCCTGATGATGCAACAAAACTTGTATAACACACACTTTTTCCATAAGACAGACATATCATGACCTCCTTAAGCTTAATGTTACACAGCACTTCTGTCCTGTGGTTTAACGTAATACTTTTAAACACTAAAAGGGGCAACTCAAAGACAAAAAAAGACAAAGAAAAGCATGACACCAAGTAGATCATTAACATGAACCTGTACACAATATGAGAAATGAACTAAAAAGGCTGAATGCCATGTTATTCAACTTTAAATAGGAGCAGATGTGGTTTTTTACTCCGTTTTTGCTTTCAGCTCCATGGACATCTACAATGATATGAAAGCTCTGGGCATTACAAACTAATTTCAGAGGTGAAGTGGATTTTAAAATACAGACGATAACCAATAAGAGGGGGCTCAATCTGGGAGAGGCTGATTCTCCTCCTAGCAGTCAGTAGATAACTGTAGTTCTTTGTCTAGCGCAGGACCCCTCTAAATTTCCCCCATTCCACATTTGCATATCCACTGATAATGCCACTGTTTTCAGTCATGTGTTTATGTAGCCATTTCTAGGACAGACTTGTTTTACAGTTGTGGCTCTTACATTCTTTCTGTTCCCACTTCCATAATCTTCCCTGAGCCATAGATGCAGTAGCTTTGAAGTAGACGTATGTTGAGGCTCCTAACCTTCTGTTGATCTCTGCATTGTGTCTAGCATTTTTTTGTTGTTTGTTTTTTGTTTTGGATTTTTTTTTCTGTGATGGTCTTCAGTTGTTGCATCTTTGTGTATAAGGAATGATTTAGAATGTAGTAAGAGATTACACTGACTTAACCAAGAGTTACTAGTAGATTCTTTTCTAATGTCCATGACCTCACTAGTCCCAGAAAGTTGGCTATACTTCCAGTATCAGGCATAATATCCATATTGGTGAATGGACTTAAGTACAACTGAACAGTCATTGGTTGCATCAACATGTGAGTGCTACTTACTGCACCATTATGAATATCCTGCTGTGGTGATAATTGCCATGGGCCATATGTGTTGCAGCTAGGTAACATTGTTTAATTGTTTCTCTCCTTTGACAGCTTGCATAGAACTTTCTAGAACCATAGAAGCTAGAAGCACAGAAAAGAGGCTTTCAGGTCAGATCCAGCTTGAATCATACACCAGTTGTCTGGAGGTTGATTTATTCCTTGTACCTCAAACAATAATTCTAATCACACACACACACGCACACGCACACACACACACACACACACACACACACACACACACACACATACACGGTGCCTTGGTGTGGAAAGAGATAGAGAGTGTGTGAGTCTGAATGAGGGTCCAAAATACCCAACTCTTCCCTGTTGGAGTCAGCATTCTGGTGTTCATCAGCTTCCAGAAACACCACATTGGAAGACCAAGCATTTAAGACTTGAGCCTTTGGGTGACACAAATCCAAGCAATAGCAATACAGGTAAATTTAGATGATCATGATTTAGTCTTGGAAAATGTTACAAATCAGATCTTACCCCCACTGTATACAGACAGGGTCCTTGCTAATGTCTAGAGTGAAAAAATAAATAAGTATTTTCTATTTCTGATTATTATGTTAAAATTGTTTCCAATATCATTTTTCTAAAATGAATTAATTATAGAAGTTATAGAATATAATCTCTAATTAATCTTTTTTTCTTTGAATGATCCAGTAAATTGATAGTGTTGATACAATCCAAGCATTGTTTGATTTCTGGTGCAAAGAAATCACTGAAATGTCAGTATAATATCCAACCTGTAAATACAGCATTGTTTTTTATTTGATATACTTTGTCATCGTTTGTTCTATGTAATCTTTGTACTTAATTTGGGCTGCATGATTTGTCTTTAAGCTAAATCAATAAGTTAAAAAAACAGAGCCTCAAAAATATTATATTATGTTTCAAGCAAAGCAAACAATGCACTCAAATAAAACAAGGTACATCTGTGCACACCAATAAAAATTCAATAAATTCAAAAAGGCAGGAGGCAAACTGAGAGAAAGTAGTTTCCACCCAATATTACAGAGAAGTAGCCTGTTTTCTTGATCTGCTTATGGTTATTTCAAGGCAATAAGAAAATGGTAATCTAATAGAAAGCAGCACACGAAAATGAAAAACAGAATTAATCTTATGAAACTTTTAAAACATATTCAAACTAACTGAAAATATAGAAAATACAAATTTATGTCTATAATTGATATTTTCACCTGACTGTGTGATAACACAACAGAAAAATCCAATGAATCATTATCTTAATGAGAATATGAAGAAACAGGCATGGTTGCCTTTAATTAATGTAGGAATGAATTACTGAATATCATGAGAGTAAGTCTTTGAAACTACCACTAGAAATACATTAGGATTACATGCTCACTTATGTAGGTGTAAAAGAAAGAATGTCTTCAAAGCACCCAAGCAAGAAGAAAATATCAGAAAGGAGAGAAACAAACAGCAAGCACTGATTTCTTGGTGAGTTATATACTTATGGAAAGTAAGTGAAAAGTTACCCAGCAGTTCAAAGAAATGTTAATTAAAATATTTTAAAATATTGATATAGAAACTTTAATGTAAATGCAAGAATAATTTATAGAGTTTCTACATATAAAAATGAGCTACAAGCTTTGAGGTATGTGTTATTAGCTTATTGATTGATTGATTGATTTAAGATTTATTTATGGGTCTCTGTGTGTATGGCAATCTCTGGGTCTGGGTATGTATTCAAGGATGCCCACAAAGCTGGAAATAGATCTTGCAGCTGGAGTTACAGGTGCTTGTGAATTGCCAGAGGTTGAAGCTGGCAACAGAACTCTGTCTATAATATGTGTATCATACTTTCTTTAAATGTCTAGGTAAGTTGAATATGGCATGACTCTTCATCCTTACATTGTTTAAGAGCATATCATACAACAATACAACTTTACCCATGGTATAATTATCAAGTTCCTTTTATTGACTATTTATGCAGAACTATAGCATATCAGATGAATTTTAGTACATTCAGAAAAACAGATCACAACCTTGTATTTCTTCCAGTACAGATTAGACTATTATCACATATTTAGCTAGAATCTTTCATTAGTTTTATAATTTGAGCAACTTCTGTAGTGTTCCTTACCTTTTGTAATGCTGACTTTTGTGAACAATCACATTTATGGCTTATTTTTATAGCTTCTTATATCACTTTGATGGCCTCTTTTGGCACATATCCTTGTACGAATTGTGAGGAGTGTTTTTGTGTATCGTTTGCCTTACAACCATCCAATACCATTATCAATACATTAATTATAATGCTAGAGACAAGAGGGTGTTTACTAGAGAGTCTTTCCATTGAAAGGCTTCCTGACAGTATAATTAACCAGAGAAAACAGCTGCTACAAGTCTAATACTTAGGATAAAATTCAGCATTAGCATAACTATTGGTCAAGAAATATTAGGAAAAAAATGGTACCTTACTATTTTCTATTCTCTTAAACTCTCATAAGTTTGAAAATACTTGGAATTTTCAGAAAATAAAAATCATACTTCCTGTTCTTAGATTTTACTAAGGAGAAATTATCACCCCCTCTCCAGATCAGGATGCATGTGACCTGCAGTTTAGGGCAGTGTTATGGAAGGACACAGCATAGTGTGAAAGGCCACTTATTACACTGTCTTTCAGTCAAGAATAAGAGAGCTTAGAGTGCTGGTATTCAGATGCTTGTCACCTTTTAGTGCAACCTCAGATTCATATTTAGTGTGGGTATACTCAATTAGATTAGCCCAATCTAGAAGGAATATGGATGACTTTGGTACACTGAATAAAAAGACACTAGTATGTTTAAATAAAAGAACAATGGAGAAGGTGTAAAGATCAGAATGCTAAGAAATATGGATAGTGAGACTTCACCTAGCAAGGTTTCAGAGGGGAAGAGGAACTCTGTTAGAAAATGACCTCAGGCCATTCTTGCAACAATCTGGAAAAGAACTGAGCTGCTTTCTGCCCATGTACTAAGAATCTATATGAGACTAGCCTACCTTAAGCCAACTTCCTCTTTCTACTAAATGTCTTTCAGCATCTTAGATTCAGTGGAGTATGTCTCTAAAATCCAAAGAGGTGATTTGTCCTCTAAGCTGACTGAAACTTGAAAACAAAAATGGCACCAGGGTAGACCAGATATAAAGATTACAGAATGTACTCACAGGGTAGACCAGATATAAAGATTACAGAATGTACTCACAGGGTAGACCAGATATAAAGGTTATGGAATGTACTCATGGGGTAGGCCAGATATAAAGCTTATGGAATGTACTCACAGAGAACTAAAGATCTCACAATTTATTTGCCTTCCAGACCACAGTCTTCCTTGGGTGTTATATGACTGTACACAACCTTCCTGAAGACTTAGCTATGAACAGGAGATGCAGAGACAGCTTATCTAAGTTAGTGTTTCTGTTACTGTGAAGAAATGCCGTGATCACAGCAACTCTTTTTTTTCTTTATTAAGAAATGTTTTATTCATTTTACATTCCAAACACAGATCTCCCTCTAATCCCTCTTCCCACTTCCCCCAGCCTTCCCCCTGAACCCCCATTATCCCCTCCTCCAAAAGCTAAGTCCTCCCATGGGGAATCCAAAAAGCCTGGTACATTCAGTTGAGACAGGTTCAAGCCTCTCCCCATGCAACAAGGCAGTTCAAAATTTCCCACCATAGGTGTTGGGCTCCAAAAAGCCTGCTAATGCACCAGATGCTGATCCCACTGCTGAGGGCCCCTTAAACAGACCAAGCTACACAACTGTCTTGCTTATGCAGAGGGCCTAGTCCAGCAGGCTCCACAGCTGTTGGATTAAAGTTCATGAGTTCCCACCAGCTTGGTTCAGTTGTCTTTGTAGGTTTCCCCATCATGATCTTTATGCCCCTTGCTCATAAAATGCCTCTTCCCTTCCTTCAGCCATATTCCTGGAGCTCGACCTGGTGCTTGGCTGTGGATCTCTGCATCTACTTCCACCAGTTACTGGACAAAGGCTCTATGATGACAGTTAGAGGATCCTAAGAAGGACGTATAGATTGCCCTGGGAAGGGGAAATAGATGAGATCTCCTGAATAAACTGAAGGTGAGAAAGGGCAATAGAAGGTAGGAGGTGGGGGATGAGAACATAAGGGAGTGGGATGGTCAAGTTAGAACAGGGATGGAGTGGGAGAGCAAGGAAAGAGATATCTTGATAGAGGGAGACATCATGGGGATAGGGAGAAACCTGGTGCTAGGGAAGTTCCCAGGAATGCACAAGGATGACCCCAGCTTAGACTACTATCAGTAGTGGAGAAGGTTCCTGAGCTGGCCTACCCCAGTAATCAGATTGCTGAACCATAGCAGCTCTTATAAAGGAAGACATTTAATTGGGGCTGGCTTACATATCAGATGTTTAGATCATTATCATCATGGTGAGAAGCATGCAGCATGTAGGCAGACATGGTGCTGGAGAAGGAGCTGAGAGTTCTACATCTTGATCTGAAGGCAGTAGAAGGAGACTGTGTGTCACATTGGGCATAGTCTGAGCATATGAGACCTCAAAGCCTGTCCCAACAGTGACACACTTCCTCCAACAAGGTCACTGAGAGGATCAAGCAGAAGCCATAACAGGTTGCTTAGCCTTCTGTCGGAGATCAGGCCTCAATTTCAGTTTTTTGAGATTGAGTAGTTTCTGAGGAAGCTATGAACAAAGGACAATCAATCTTCAACAGCAAGGAAGAAGGAGGTATCTCATATTAGATCTGAGCTAGCCCCTACAGTCAGCGCTTACCAGGCCTGAGCCAGCCCCCCACAGTCAATAGCTCAAGGTAATAACCAAATAAAGACAAAGCCTGGGACTTTTCCAGGCCTGCCCCTAAACGGAAAACCTGTAGCCTTAACTGGCCCCTGACTAGCCCTAGCCAATTAGAATGTACTGATATGATTGCCACTTACTTAAACCAATCATATCTGAGATGACCTAACTGCCCTAGGAATTCCCCTTAGCTGTGTTAAAAGGAGCCTATGAACTTCTCTTGGGGTCATTGCCATTTTGCCTTTGTGTAGGATGGACAGCCCCAGCATGCTGGTATAATAAATGCTCTTGCTGATTGCATATGTGGATGTGGTCTTTTGTGGGGCTTCTCCAGGACCCTAACAGTCACACCTATGTCAACAAGGCCATACCTCCTAATTCAAACACATGAGTCTATGGGGGCCATTACTATTCAAACCACTGCACAGGTCTGTTATCATCTTCAGTGTTGACTTTATTTTTGTAGCCAAAGAAACTCAAGTGCAAATGTGGTCTCAGAGAAAGTAAACAAGGACATACAGGATAAAGGTCAAATATGGGCCTCCAAGACTCTACATTCAAAGGTCAAAGTTGCAAATATCTGAAGATTAGGTTGAGGTAAATAAAAATCTGGGACCTTTTAGCAGGGGACAGCATGTGGGGGGCATTCATGGGTGATCCACAGAATCACTTCTATAACAGCTTAGGCACTCATGTAAACAAATATAAAACTTAGTGGCCCACATAGTGACTTCTTTATTTTTATATTCTATGGGAGGAAATTGAGAAATGCTTCCATAAACAGCTAAAACATCATGTTGAATGATATTTGATCACATGGTACTATCCCGAGACGGTGTTAATAAAGTTAACTTTAAATCAGGGGGCAGAGCCAATGAATAGCTGACCAGAAGACCAACTAGCCATAGAGAGGAAGCACAGGAAGGAGTAGGGAGGGACTTAGGGATTGAGGGTGCTTCAATCTGGGAAAAATGGAGTGAAGGACAGCTGGTCGCTCCTCTGCTGCTTCTTTGGCCTACCTGGTTTTTACCCAATATCTGACTCCCAAGTCTTTATCGGTAAATAGAACTATAAAGACTTAGTTAAGACCTATATATTGCTGCCATGGAGGAGCCAGGACGATACAGTGAAAGTCCCTCCAGGCTGTGGCCTGAATGGCAAGCAGGGCATTGACTGAGGGGTAGTTGGGTCACAGACAGTAGTTTAAATATCAGTAGATTCATGTGCAGCTGCTAAGCTAATAGAAAACCAACAACAGCCCTCATCAGAAAGACAGATCTTCTCAGGTAAAGTGTATGATCGTAACAGATAGCCCCTAGCTTACCATCTCCATTTTATAGACGTTCCCAGACACATGTAAAACCAGAAATGTGTATCCTTAATGGATGAAGAAAGTTACCTAAATATTTAGTTCAGTCTTCCTTCCTTGCTTTGGTTTAAATGTACAAGTATTAATTAGCATCCTATTGGACAGAAATTTGAAAGTGACACCTGTTAAGCTTCATGAATCAGTGAAACTCAATATATAAGAAAAGACCAAATCTAGCTGTTTTTCGTCTTTGGATACCCTTGATTTGAAAAGTCAATAGACAAGTTTCTCCAGTTCTTCACAAGAAACTATGAAGCATTTTATGGTGAACAAAGGATGAAAATACTTAAATATTCTAGATGATGTTATAGCAGACCTGTGAGTCAAGAAGTCTACAAGTCCCTGAAATGGGCCCATTTTGAAATGCAAAATAAAATTTCTAGGGTATAATATACTTGGAAAGACATAAAGTTTTCTGTCCTTTCTGTACAGTCTACATCAAATATAAAATCAGGTACAATGGATCAGAATTGAAGATCTGGGTGTGGGGATGACATAATATAAACATGTATCATTTCATCTTTAGGTCATATGTTATGATGGAGCATTGATTTTGATCCTTTCAAAAGATAAAGAACATCCACAGATAAAATTTATTCAGGAAACATACAGAAGTTCAAAAGAGAAGACCTCATGCCTCAGAAGGCCAATCTTTCATACATGGGATGTTAAATAAAATCATCATCTCTTTGCCCCAAGGTATCAAGCTCCCAAGACAAGTAAATGTGAATAAGGGTAATTGTCTTAGTTATGGTTACTATTGCTGTGATAAAGCACGATGACCAAAAGCAACTTTGTCGGGTAGGGTTTCTTTGCTCTTAGTTCTATATAACAGTTCATTCTCAAAAGTAGTGAGGGCAGGAACTCACACAGGGCAGGAACCTGGAGGCAGGAGTTAGTGCAAAGTCCACATTGGGGTGCTGCTTACTGTCTTGTTCCTCATGGCTGACTCAGTTCACTTTCCTTTGGAATTCAGAACCACCAGTCTAGGGATAGCACCACCCACAATGGGCGGCCCTCCCCATTAATCACCAATAGTAAAATGCCTTAAAGCCAGATCTTATGGAGGCATTTTCTCAATTGAGTTTCACTCCTCTCTGATGACTCTAGTTTGTGTCCAGTTGACATAAAACTAACTTTGTCTGAATTGGCCAATTATTCCTCAAGGAAAAGAAAAACAAAATCTCAGCAGGTATCCCCTCTTTCTCCCATCAAAAAGGTCAACGCTAGAGTATAATCATCTCACAGTCTGTTCTAGCCATATTAGTCTTAAGACAGTAGATCTATTGAAGATCAAGACAAAACCAGCCATGGACATAATCTACTAGATTTTATCAGGATCATATGTTTCACAGGAAGCAACTTGCTGTTAGAAGACCCCTTATTTGATACTTTGGAGTAAGAAAAGTCCCTAGTGGGGATTACTTAAGTGATAGTAGATTCACTGAACTGTCTTTTCAAGAGTTAATTAATTCAAAAGTTAGTTAATTACAGAGGTTTGGTTGAGTGGGATATACCATCTGGGTCACCCCGAAAATAAAAGATAAAATACTTTATGCACTCTCTGAGAGAAGAAATGACAAGGAGAAGTATGTACCACAGTGAACTAAGATTTATCTCATATATATTTGTTCAGTGTTTTAAAATCTACTGTCAGTGCTGGAGGGATTGTACAGTGGTTAGGAGCATATATTACTTGCTCTTCTTGAGGTTCTGAGTTGGATTCCCAGCACCCACATTAGACAGATTACCATCAGCTCCAGGATAGTATCACTTCTGTGTGCACATACACACAGAGAAACTTTCATATATATAATTAAAAATAAGTAAAATAAATTTTAAAAATAATTTGGTAAAGAAACATTTACTGTCATTTATGAAATCAGCAGGCTCAAATAATGCAACGATATGATCATGTTAGCAGGTACTGGATTTTTAAAAAATCCATAAAACAAAATATAAATATTAAACTAGAAATAAACCAAGAAATGTATTAAACTAAAGAATTCCTATTAAAATATACAAGATTATATTCAATACTAGAAAAACTGCAGGTTAAATGTCCTTAAGGAAAATCCTAAAACAAAACAGATAAAAAAATCTGAGGGTTCACATGAAACTACATCTAAATATTATTTCTGATATCATGTTGTACATAGCAGTCAAAATAGTGCTACAAATATCAGACACTCTGATAACATTGTATAGAGCAGTGGTTCTCAATCTTCCTAATGCTATGACCCTTTAATACAGTTCCTCATGTTGTGGTGACCCCCAACCATAAAATTATTTTTGCTGCTACTTCATAACTATAATTTTTCTACTGTTATGATTCATAATGTAAATATTTGTGTTTTCTGATGGCCTTAGGCAACCCCTGTGAAAGGGAGATTCAACTCCTCTAAAGGGTCTTGACCCACAGGTTAAGAACTGATGGTCTAGATTAATCTTTAGCTATATGTACAGAGGTATCCATGAATTATAAATATTTTTTTTGTTCAAGCTTGGGTATACTCCCACAGAAATGTCATTATGCATATACCCATATTACAAAATCTGAATCAAAGTACTCCTGGTCCCAAAAATTTAATCTGAGGTATACTCAACCTATATGTGCTTTCTCATTAAAATCAGTAAAAACAAAACCAGTAAACAAGGATCTCCACTCTTACCACTTCAATTCAAAATTGCACTACACATCCTACTTAAAAGGAAAAGAGATGAAAGAAAGAAATGCATATTGATAATAAAAAATAAGAGTCTTTGATTACATGAGAATTGATAGTATATGTAGAAAAACTTTAAAAATAATAAGAATAACAAAATATAGCAGTCTGATTTCTACATGCAGACAAGTGGCGATGAAAAATTGAAATCTTAATAGTCAATAATATTTAGAATAGTACCCGAAGCAGGAGTATGCATAACAAAAATGTTCAATCTATATAGAGGAAACTTTGACACTATGAAGGAAGAAAAAAAGAGATAAATAATGGAGAAATGTTTCATATTCATCTATTTAAAGATTCACTATACCAAACATGCAAATTCTTCCCCCAGAGATTTCTTAGATTCAAAGTAATTTAATTCTAATTAAAATCTCAGGGAGATATGCTATAAATATCAACAAACTGAGTCTGAATTCATATGAGAAGACAAAGCCCCTAGGCCAGTCAACACAATATTTCATTTCAACAACTATGAAGGATAACTCCTTTGTATCAAACTGTATTATAAAGACATAGTAATCACATCAAACTGAAACTGGAAAAATAAATCCCTACAGAGATAAATTAAACTCACAAAAATACTGCCACTTTATCTTATATGAAGCAACAAGGTGAGACAATTGATTAATAAGAATGATTTCAACAGCTATAAAGCAAAATATAAAGAAAAGAGAGTGAAAGGAAAAATAAAGATCAGAGATGGGAACAAAAACAAAAGACAGAGAAGGGAAGAAAATAGCACATTTTTTAGAGAGTGGCTCAAATTCTACAGCCCGTGTTGGCCTTCAACTCACAGCTTCACGTTCCCATGTGCTGGATATACAGGTGTGAGTTGTTATGCTTATCCTAAAATAATGTATCTTAAGACAGAAATTATCATCCCTTACTATAAACTCAAAGGTCTCAAGTTCAAGATCATGGGCAGAACACTTTCCCAGCATGCTTGAGGTCCTGGCTTCCATATATATTAAGACACAAACACACACACACACACACACACACACACACACACACACACACACACAAATGATCAACTCAAAGTCAGAATATATCCACATGTATTATATATAAGATTATAAATCTTTGGAAAATAGAAAAGAAAAGCCTAAATTATTTCAGCTTTCAATATTTTAGACATAATCCTTAAGCACTGTCAACAAAAATCTTAACTGACAAGTGTTTCTGTTTTTTTTTTAATTGAAATCATATGTTATGTGAAAGATTCTTTGGAGAGGCTCAAAAGACAATGCATAAGCTATGAAAAAATGTGTAAAACTCATATGTAATTAAGGACTTACATGCAAACTGTATAGGAATTTTATATAAGAAAATAAGTAACAAAACAGCTATAAACTGGACCAAGTATTCTGAATAGTCAACTTATAAAAAAAAAAATGGGCCAGGTGTAGTAGCACGCGCCTATCATCCAAGCACTGGCAAAAGTGAGGCAGACAGATCACAAGTTCGAGGACATCCTCTGAGTTTGAAGATTACACCTCAAAAAACAAAAAAACGAGCAAATGAAACCAGATAACCATAAATGGACCATGAGCAAGAACAAAGAGCCCCAGGCTCTGTGAGCATTTAAATATCACAATCCAGTGCATGCTGACTATTAAACATAACATGCAATTGCTGTGGAGAACATGGATGGAGCAAAAGAAACTGAGATGGCGGGAGGATGAACAGACATTTTCAAAGGCAGTTGTGGATTTTTTGCAAAGGCAAACATTGATCTACTGTAAGATGAAGTGCTCACTCTTGTAGATATTTACCCAACTGATTTAAAAATTCTGTCATACAAGCATACACAAGAGCATTTATGAAACCTTTTTTTTCATAATTTTCCAAATCTGGAAGCTATCAAATATTCTTCAATAAGTATATGTAAAAATAAGGAGAACTGACAAGATGATTACCTGGGCTGACTGATTGAGGTCAACACCAGTAGTCATAAGAAATGCTAATAACATACTGAGGAAAGTGACAATAGCACTGTGGTCTTTGTGATAAAAATCATAATCCAAGCATGACTATGAGAAAAAAATCATCAAATACCAATAAAGTCATATTATAGAAAATATTTGATCAGCTCTCCATAGAATGATTAGGGTCATCAAAACCCGAAGATTCTGAGAATCTGCCACATGGGAGATGCCTAAAGAAATGTGCTTACTGATGACAGTGTGGCCTCTGGAGAAGATCCTGGAATGAGGACACTAAGTAAAACTGGTTATCAAAATTAATTATGTACTGCTATATATATATTGCTTCTCTAATTTAATAAATACCCCATACAAATATAAGCTTTTAAAGGAGAAACTGAGGCCACACTAAACAGGAACTGTGTGTTGCCATCTAACAGCTTTACAAGTTTTCTGTAAATGTAAAAATGACTTATTTCAATTATGGAACATCAAATTGCTGATACTAGAGGATCTTCCCTTCCTTTCTACAGATATGAACACTGTCATTGAAGAGTACATTTTAATGTGCAAAGACTCAAAATACAAAGCTAGCAAAATATAGACTAAATGTGTGAAATAACGTTGCTTCCTGGGATTTTCAATGTAAAAAATTTGACTCATGCAAATTGCACTCTCAGAAATTGTCAGATTTTTCTTTTTACTTTTATATATTTTCTAGAAATTTGAATGACTCAGTATGGCTTCCTTTTCCTAAGAGTATAGGAGTAACGATGAACCACGATGTAGGCTTCAATAAATTCTAAAAATGAATTCACAGTTCATTCACAGAAAAGTGACAAATGAATCTTGGCAGGATCTTAGTCAAATCCCATCAGTTACATTGGCTCCCTCCTCTGTGCATAGTCCATCACACATCTGTGACAGGTAGAATCTTGCCAGTGACATTGCTGATCTGTTTATTTGTTTGATCTTGAAATTTCTGGATTATGTGTGTGATTTGCTATGACTGACACATATTAGAGATCAGAAATTGTTTGTTTTGCTGGGCAAGCCAGGGTTCAGATTAAAGCCCCAGATAATTTTTACAGTTTTTGAATACAACAGGAAAAATAAATCCTGAGACATTGACAAGTATCTCTTTTGCAAAACTGTTGTTTTCATTAGCATCTTTTAAATGGATGACACACCAGGTCTTTTTCTAGAATGCTGGGAAAGAATATCCTACAACTTAGAAATAACCCAAACAGCATCACAAAACTCAAGGAGACTTACTAACCCTTAAAATTTGCCAATTTTTTCTGTCATCATTGTGAAAACGAGGGTGTTTCTTATCTATCCTGAGTTAGCAATTCTCATCATGTAGATGGGGGGGACAGCAATGTCTACTACAGCTGAGTAATGAAATTCACCAGGCTCTACTGAACATGTAGAGAACCAGAAACTCTGTGGATGGGAGAAATCTGGACTCTCACAGGACCAACATGCAGGTCCAGATATATAGGTGCAGAACTATTGACTGATGAACAGGGACGCTGGAATCCTTTTACATGTTTTAGAATAAGAGGATTTGGTAACCACTCTACTTCTGGTGTTTCAGGGTAGACATTTTAACAACACACCAGTCCTACTCACTTAGTATCTCTACTCAATAAAAACTTGAGAAATGTTTATAAACAAATTAGGCAAAAGGGAGAGATTAATATTTCCATTTTTTCTCTTTCTGTAAAAATTCTATTTCTATCTCTGTAAAAGCAAAAAAAAAGGTAGTTCTACTTTGATCTGATCATTTTTTTTTTTTTTTGGTTTTTCGAGACAGGGTTTCTCTGTGTAGCTTTGTGCCTTTTCCTGGAACTCACTTGGTAGCCCAGGCTGGCCTCGAACTCACAGAGATCTGCCTGCCTCTGCCTCCCGAATGCTGGGATTAAAGGCGTGCGCCACCATCGCCCGGCAATCTGATCAATTTTTGGGTGTGCTTCAATTCTCTGTTGAATGTGCAATTATATATTGTAAATATATACCTTATATTTCATTTTATAAGGGCTTATAATGAAATGACTGCCTTAAGTCTGAGTTGAGGCTTTAATTCTTAAATAACATGGATTATTAAAGACTATTAGGACTTTTGAAGGTGGAATGAATGAATTTTTCATTATGAGATGACTAATAACCTATGAGAAAAAAAAGGATGGAAGGTTATCATTTTGATTGATTAGTTGTGTTATTGTTTTAGTCAATGTTCTATTCCTTCATAGAGACACATGACCTTGGCAACTCTTATAAAGAAAAACATTTAATTGGGGCTGGCTTACAATTTCAGAGGTTTAGTCCATTATCATCATAGCAAAAAGCATGGCAGCATGCAAGCAGACATGGTTCTGGAGAGGTAGGCAATACGAAGGGACACTGGGCTTGACTCATATATTTCATTAAATGCTTGGTCATCAGGGAGTGGTGCTATTATACAGTGATTAGGAGATGTGGTCTTGTGGGAGGAAGTGTGTCGCTGAGGGTGGACTTTGGCGTTTTATTTCTATTCAAACCACCCTTGTTATCACATGGATGGGATTGTGCTAAGACTGCCAATTTAACAGTATCGAGAATCAGTAAAGAAGCAAGCTCTTGGTATGTCTGTACTGCATTATGAAGATTGGATTAATTGAAGAAAAAGACACCCCCCCCCCTCCACTTAACTGTAGGAAACTATTCCAGGGTCTGAAATGATGGAGTGAATTTAAAAAAAGAAAAGAAAAACTGAGCACTAACATTCACAAATCTCTGCTTCTTGATTGTTGATACAATGTTATCAACTACCTCTTCAACCTCCTGCTGTCAAGCTCACTCCCCATGCCATGCCTTACCCACTATGGTACACTTGGAACTGTGAGCCAGAATAATTTTTTCTTCCTTAAGTTGCTCTTGTCATGGTATTTTATAAAATAAACAGAAAAATGACCAGCACAGTAATGTTTCAGGGGCTGTGAAGGAGCTGGTATAGATGTACCATGTAGGATTGAACACTTTAAAAGCACTTAGACTCACAGCACATTGACCAGTTATAAATCTCTCCTTAACCATTGCTCACTGCATGCATATGTATCTCCAACCAAGAATAAGAGCAGCACTAGTCCATGAGCGCAAATGCTGAGATGGTAGCTTGACTTTAACCCACTTAGCAAAACTTCAGTAGTGGACATCTACCATGTTAGCAATACCAGGCATGGATTTCCTTCTATGACATGGATCTCAAATCCAAACATAAAGTGATTGGTTACCTCTCTGAACAGTCATGCCACCAGTGGGCATATCTTGCCAGTTAGATCTATATGATATTATATACAAGGTCCACAACTGGTAGATGCCATTAATAGCTTTTCTCCCTGAGCAGTCTGAATAACACTTTTTTTCACTTATTCTGTTCATGTATATGTATATATATGTACACATACATAAATATATATTTAACTTTTTATTGATTCATTGTGTATTTCACATCACGCATCCTGATCCCACTCACCTCCCCATCTCCTGCTTTGTGACTCCCTGCTCCCCCCAAAGAAACAAAACAAAATTAAAAAATATAGCCAAAAAAACACAACCAACCAAACAAACAAACAAAAAAAAACTCAGCGTGGAAGCTGTAGTGTGGCCCAGTGAGTCACACAGTATACCCCTTAGTCCATACATCTTTACTTGTACGTGTTCTTTACAATGCATCCTTGGAAGAGCCTGACTGCAGGCATGGGAGGAAGAGAACTGGCCCTGCTCCTTGTTTCCTGTGGCATTGGGTGAGATGGCTGGAGTAGTACTGGAGAGCTCACCCTGGTGGTGAAGATGAGGGAAACCTGGTGGGCTGACCAACCCAGCAACCACACAGGCCCAGAAACAGGGCTATGAGTTAGCCTACCTCAAAATCCACCTTATCTACCACCTGCTGGAGTATGTGAAGGGGCCAGATCTGCCGATCCAAAACTACAGTATCCCATGACAAAAGACAACAACAGAATATCCAGGAGAAGGCCCAGTATCAACATGGTAGCCGAATAACGCTTTCTAGCTCTGCAAATAGTAGCCAGTGGGAAAGAAGCTTCCAGCTCAACTCCAATCCTATATCTAGAATGTGTGATGTCTTCAGCAGCATTGCCTTGCTGTCCAGTCTAGTGAGCAACCAAGAGCAATGACAATAGTCTGAATTGTTTTAGGGAGCCTCTGGAACCTTCTTGACAAGTATCTCATCAGAAAGTTTTCAAAATCTGGCACTAGGATATGCATTTTACAGCCCATGTTTTCTGACAGGAGCATCATCCAATCATGCAGTATACTTCATTAAAACTAATATTTAAATTGGTATTCTTTTATATCTTAAAATAAACTTCATTATTAGAAGACATACAAATAAAATATCACATGCCTACCTTAAACAGATTCAAAAGCCAAGCAGCTCAG
The DNA here is from genome assembly GCA_902168425.1 of Peromyscus attwateri. NCBI lineage: Eukaryota > Metazoa > Chordata > Mammalia > Rodentia > Cricetidae > Peromyscus > Peromyscus attwateri. The sequence goes on from CABHPP010143587.1 coordinate 44,205, forward strand.
TGAACTTCTATACAGTTAGAATAGCCGTACTGAAGTTGTGAAGCTTCACAGTGGAATACATACTTTCACTACTGAATATGTTGTTAAGTACTTATCTTTCACCAAAAATGAAAACTCCATGTCAGAGTTAGAACTAGAAAACCACTTAGCTTTATAGCATCTATCACAACTCATGTCCATTACCTATATTCAATCCATCCTCATCCCCTAATAGTCACCATTTATTTTTCTCTCTCAGACATGTTACACTGTGTCCACAGGTACATTTGTTTACATATGTGTTTGTATATTATTGACTAGATTCCACATATGAAGGGGAACATGTTTCCTTTTTCCTCAGGTTGTATGCCTACTTAATATCATGTATTCTAAGTACATCCATTTTCCAGCAAGTTTTGTGATCTCATGCATTTATATAATGAAATGTAATCATATTTACCTCTATTTCCCTTTCCAACTCCCTCATCCCTATCAAACTGCTCTCCCCAACTTCATGCCCTTCCCCTCCTTTTAAAAATAATCCACCAAGTCTAGTTAGTGTTGTCTGAATATGCACAGTTATGGGCTCATCTACTGGAGCACATGATAGAAAACCTACCAGTAGCCACATCGTCAAAAAGGAAAAAAAAAAAGATTATTTCTTTCCCAACAACTATCTGCTGCCAATAGCTCCTCAGTAATAGGTACGGCTAGGAGATCAGCAACCACAACTTATGCTGAGATTCATTGAAATTATACAATTTAAAAAATATAGCATCTTCTACAAATGGTGCTGGGACCACTGGATTTTGACATGCAGAAAAGTGACACTAGATTGCCTTTCACGTACGGAAAACTCAACTCAAATGGATCAAGGGCCTGAACATGAGACCTGATATCCCGATGGAGAAAAAGCCAGAAGCGTACTTCAATTTATTGACTTAGGTAAGGACTTTCTGAGTAAGACTCCAGTAGTGCAGGAAACAAAACCATAGTCAACAAGTGGACTCTCATGAAACTTAAAAGCTTTTGTACATCAAAAGGACCTGTGAAGTGAATCGATAAACAGCTTACGGAACAGAAGAAAATCGTTGCCAGCTGTACAACTGATGGAGAATTAGTGCCTAGAATATACAGAGCTAGAAACAAACAAACAAAACCCTGAAAAATCTGAAAATAAACAACAGAATTACAAAACAGGCTATGTAACTGAGCAGAAAATTCTCAAAAGAAATGCAAATGTCCAAGAAAGACTATTTAGCCATCAGGGCAAGGCAAATTAAAACTATATTAACATTCCATTTCATCTAAGTCACCATGACCAACAACATCAAGAATACTAATGAAAATGACTCTTATAAGCTGTTGGGTGTAGTATCAAATAGTTCTGCCACTCTGAAAATCGGTTTGGAGATTTCTCAAAAAAAGAAAAAACAAACAACAAAATAAAACAAAACAAACAAACAAACAAACAAAAAACAGAAATAGAACCTCTGTGACCCAACTATACCACTCCTAGCGAATACCAAAATGAGACTATGGTGGAATGAATGAGATTACCCCCCCCCCCATAGGCTCATATACTGCATGCTTTGTTCCCAATTGGTGAACCATTTAGGAAAGATTAAGGCATGTTCTATTGTTGGAGCAGGTATACAACTCTGGGGTTTCAAAATCCCACATAAGCCCCACCCCTTCCTCTTTCTCTCTCTGCCCACTCCCTGTGGGTCAGTATGTAAAGCTCTGAGCTACTGCTCCAGCACCACACCTGCCTGCATCCTGCCATGATGATCAAGGACTAACACTCTGAAACTGTTAAGCAACCCACCAACTAAATGCTTTCCTCTGTAAGACTTGCCTTGGTCATGATGTCTTTTTGCGGCAATAGAACAGTAACTAAGAGAGAGACAATATCTTCCTGTGAACACATTTGCACATCCATATTCATTGCTGCTCTAGTCACAATAGCTAAGAGACAGAATCAACTTAAATGCTTATCAATGGATAAATAAATAAGAAAAATGTGGTACATATATTTATCTAGTCAGCTTATAAATTAGTATTTTAATATATGGCTTTAAAAAACTATAAACTTTGCTTTGGTTAAATCTTTCCCCCTTTCCTCCCTGCACTCTGCCTTACTTCTGTTTAAAACTTTCCATGCCTAGTAATCTGTCTTCCTCTATTTTTATATCCCTTATTCACTCTTCCTTATAGCCTCTTTTACCAGTCCTCTCTTTTTACCCCCCCATAGCACTTTTCTTTAATTCCTGGCATTTATAGACACTCACTTCATGCCTTCAAGCACATAGACACAATAGTATATATTGTAGTATTTGGTCATCAAAGAAATCATAGAAAGTCTGAGAAGTTGCTTTATAGAGAATATGGCTGTTCTTTAATTCCTGTTGTGCCATCTTAAATTTAGAGAGCGACTTTGGGATGTATGTTTAATGCTGTGTGTGCTAGCTAGTTTAATGTCAACTAGACACAAGCTAGACTCAATGTAGAGGAGGGAGTCTCAAATGACAAAATAT
>CABHPP010143588.1:1741-30680 GCA_902168425.1 Peromyscus attwateri
GAGGAAGGGAGGAAGGGAGGGAGGGAGGGAGGGAGGGAGGGAGGGAGGGAGGGAGGGAGGCAGGCAGGCAGACCAAGCTGCAGATTTGTCCTGCAGGCCATAGGGTGCTGACTCTATGTTCTGAGTCAGTGTTAAAGTTCCACCTTTGGGTGCCAAAAAGCGATACAGTCCCAGGAGGAAAGGGTCTTCAGAGAAGTCCTTTTTTCTTATGAGGATTTATTATACATTACTAGAACTTGCAAAGTTCCATGAAGTCAGTTTTGCTATATTAAGGGCACACAGATAAACATGGCCCACCATCTGTTTTTATAAAGTTTTATTGGCACGCAATGACATTTACATAGTATTTATGTTGCCTTCAGGGTACAATGGCAAAGTTCAGTATTTCTAAAAATAAATCATAGTTCCATCATAAAATTATATTCTCTGCCTATGTAGCTATTGTGAATTCTAATTCCAAAGGCTATGGAGAGAGACACCATGAGACAAAAGAAAGCAACTTATGACTACAGAGTTGATGTATATGTAAAACACATGGGAATGTGTGAGCATGTTTGCAAATCTATAAAACCAGCTGAATTCTATCTGACTACAGAGCCCAGCGTGTCCCCCCAAAAAGGGAGGGTTTAGGGTCTAGAGGGATGGTGCACTTAGTAAAGTGCTTGCTGCACACACACGAGTCCCCCGGTTCAGACCTGGGCTCTCTGGCAGCTTAGAGGCAGCTGGAATCGCTGAGTGTCAGCTCAAAGTGGGCCCTCGGGTAGCTTAGGTAAGACTTGAGAGTTTCTACTGGAGTCTTACTATCTGTGCATGTTCACATCAAACCCCAGTGTCTGGTGTGGCAAGGAGGCACATGACAAAGTTTTAGGTGATGCATTCCCAGACTGAGATGGATCTCTCTCTAAAGTGGACTGAGTCTCATCCTGTGACAAAGGACACAAATGTAAGCAGCCCATCAACCAGCTTGAAGGAAACAGCTGAAAATCCACGCACAAATACGATCAAAGACTGGGCCAGCAAGATCGTTCAGCAAGTAAAGCGCTTGAATCACAGCCCAGAGACCTGAGTTCAATCCCCAGGCCCCACATGATGGGAGAAGCAAGCTCTCAAAACCTGTCCTCTGACCTCCTCAACCAGAGCGGGCTATGGCATGGACTTCTTCATAAACAATAAATAAATTTAATTTTTAAAAAACTTAAGTGATAAAACATTTTAAATTGGAATTTCTCTCCATCTCCCTGGGGAAGATGTGCATCAAAGTTTTAAACTCTAATAACACAGAATCTGATGTGTGAAGTGTTGGGTAACTTGAGAAACTTAGAAGATTCCTGCCCAGTATTGTACAGCAACTTCCAACAAACCAAAACATTCCAATCTGGAAGGAAGTTCCTTAAGACTCAGAAAATTCTAAAGGGAGGCTCTTTAAGGCTCAGAAAGTCAACAACTCACAAGTCTCAGGAAGCCCCTGAAATTTCTGGGATTCACAGGCCTCACCTTCCCTGAGGTTATACAGGCAGGACTGCTGAAGAGAGGAGACTGACTGGGCAGCTGCCTGCAAAGGCCTGCAGAGAGCTCCAGGGTTCCAGCTTTCATGAGTTATCATCTATGCAGGGGCGGGAGGGGGTGGGGGGGTGGCGGGGGCTTTTGGTGATGCATCTGCTTTGAGTCATCCCCATGCCTATTAGTAAGCCCTCGGCCATACCACTGTAAATAACCCCCAATAGAAAGTCACTGGCTGACCGAGTTGGACTTCAGTAGCATCCCCACTTTGGTCTGTCATTGGTCCCTATCTGTTCACCTCTCCCCCGGAAAAGCACCACCATCTAAAACGAAGACCTGGAATCCTTACCTCATCGCCATATCGCCGATAGCTCACTTCATACAGCACAATCAGACCATTGGGCTCCTTCGGCTCTTGCCACATTAAGTGTACAACATTGTTTTCAAAGATTTCGTGGGTCACAGGGCCAACGATGTCATCTGCCTTAGCTATGAGAAGCAATTAAAGGCTCAGATATTAATTCCTGAATCAAATTCCATCCCTGCCACCCAGCAGCTGAGATGCCTGATTGGAGCTGGCTACGTAATTTTCCCATGTCTTATTTTCTTTAGCATAAAATAATATAAAACTCGGCCGGGCGGTGATAGTGCACACCTTTAATCCCAGCACTGGGGAGGCAGAGGCAGAGGCAGGCCTCTGTGAGTTCGAGACCAGCCTGGTCTACAAAGCGAGTTCCAGGAAAGACGCAAAGCTACACAGAGAAACCCTGTCTCGAAAAACCGAAAAAAAAAAAAACAAAAAACAAAAAAACAAACAACTCATGGAGTGAGACAACAGCTCAGTCAATAAAACCCAAGTTCAATCCCCAGAACCCACATAAAAGAGCTGGAACATAGTGTTCTGGTAATCTCGGTGTTGGAAAGATAGAGATAGGGAGATAGATCCCTGGAACTCACTGGCCAGCTAGCCAGACCTAATCAAGTACCAGGACTAGGGGAGATCTTATCTCAAAAAACCAAAGTGGATGGCACCTGAAAAAAAGATGCCCAAGGTTGATTTTGGCTTCAACATACACAGACACACACATGAACACACACACAGAAAACACTGGGATATGGTGTGTGATGTTTAGTGTTAGTTGCCAACCGGACAGGATCTAGAATCAAGCGAGAGATAGGAATCTGAGCTTGTGTGTGGTGATTATCTTGATTGTGTTAAGTGAGTTGGGAAGACCCACTTTGGGCGGCACCATTCCTTGCTCGGGATCTAGACTGTATAAATGGAGAACAGGAGCTGAGCACCAGCATGCACTTGGTGTTCTCATCTTCTGACTTGGACGTGATGGAACCGGCTGTTCCAAGCTCCTTCTGCACTGACTTCCCAGTCACAGTGAAATGTGCCTTGAACTGTGAGCTGAAATAAATCCTTTCTCCCTTAAGTTGATTTGTCAGAGGACTTTTATCACAATAGGAAAAGAAACTAAGACATGACGGCAAGTCCCAGCTACTCAGGATACACCCAAGTAGGCAGGAGGACTCCTTAAGCTCAGGAGTTCAATGCCAACCTAGGTAACAAAGGAAGAGCTCCATCTTAGAGCAAAAACAATAAATGAGAACAATTTTAAGAACACATCTACACTGTGTCGTGGGGAGAGGGGTCGTCTGTGGCCAACCTTGTGAAGTGTAAGCCCAGAGGAAAGCAAACCCACCCTCAGGCATGGTCCGCGCACTGACGTAAGCAGCCACGCTGCACCTCTCATCTGGGGAGTCTTGGTTGCATGCCTGCAGCTCAATGCGGTAGCCAGTGAAGTGTCTCAGGCCAGAGATGACAAGCGACTCCTTGTTCACCACTTTCTCAAACGGCCTGTGCTCCTCCTGACTTGTGGGCACAATGGTGGACGAAATGTTGGGAAAATCTGGAAGCGTAGGCATGGTGGCCGTCACATTCCCCACCTCCTCAAGGGATCTCCGCTTTCGAGATGGCCTGTAGGAAGAGAGCATGTGTGGGGGTCATGACATCACCATCTTAAAATAAAATGATACTGGAGAAAGCAATGCTTAATTAATTAAAGAGAAAGAGACTAGGGTGGAGGGGAGGTGCAGGGGAACAGATTAACTTCCACACAGACGCCCCTGTCAGAGACACCGACTATGAAGGCACACCCATTCTGAGTGGTCTTGGCTCCAGGGCCACCCCCAAGTCTCCTCAACATGCTTGATTGAAGGTTTCCAATTTTCTGAAGAATGGGCCGTCATGGCAGCGTTCCTAAGACTTGGAAAGAATGTAAGAGTATGGCTATCAGGGATGGGGAGTCAAGGATACAATCTTCAATCGCACATCATCAATGTGTGATGCTTGCGTGTGCATATGCATGTGTATGTTCACATGTGTACAGCTTCACAAGGAGGCCAGGGGACAACCTTGAGGGTTGTTCCTCAAGTGCTGGTCACCTTTTGTTTTTCTTTACAGCAGTGTCTCTCCTTGGCCTGGAACTCACTGAGTAGGCCAGGTTGACTGGTCACCAAGTCCCCAGGAACCACCTAGCTTGGCTTCTCCAGCACTGGGAAACATGATTCACCAAGCTGGGCCCTTTTTTTTTTTTTTAATTTTATTTTGGGGTCTGCTTTTATTTTTAAGTATTTGTATATGTGTGTGGGTATATGCATGTAAGTGCAGATACCCTGAGTCCAGAAGAGGTCGTCAGAACTCCTAGAGCAGGAGTTACAGGCATGCGTGAGGCACTTGGTGTGGGTGTTGGAAACTGAACCCAGGTCCTCTGCAAGAGCAGCAAGCACTTTTAACCACTGAGCCATCTCTCCAGCCTCCAGGCTTTTTTTTACTCAATTCCTCACGCTTGCAAGGCAAGCATTTCACTAACTGACCCCAGGCCCCACACTGTCAGTCAAACATGCATTGTACGTAGAGGACACTGTGGAACTTAAGAGATGAAGCGTCTATTCTTGGTAATAAAATTTTATCACTGGGGTTAGAGCAAGAAAAAGAAATAATCATCCAGTGGGCAGATGCCCCCTACACATTGAAAATAAATGCTGAGAGATGACACACTAAAAACTGCAGAAAGGAAGTATATGAGGAAAACGTAAATTCTTCATAACTCCCATAACCCCCTGCTCCCTCTGCACAATTACTATAACTTGTGGGAGTGTGATGATGATCCTGTCAGCTGCATACTACACCTGTTAGATGGGAAACAACCACTGGGTAGTTCCCTAAAGCATGTGTTTAAGTCCTGAACTTCCAGAGGACCTGAGTTAGTTTCCCCAGAACCCAGATCAGGCCGCTCACAAGAGCCCCAGGGGTCCCACACCCTCTTCTGGCCTTTGCAGGCTCCTGCACACACATGGCATATGCTCACACAGATACACAGAAATAAAAAAATAAACTCTTTTAAAAAGTGTCAAGAAGAACAAGATTTCTGTTTTGGTTTGGCTTTTGTCTTTGCTTAACATTAGGATTTTCTCTTCTCAACTACAAATGGGGTGTGTGCTCCTCTATATAATGTGTGTGTGTGTGTGTGTGTGTGTGTGTGTGTGTGTGTACACATATATATGTAGTTTTCTGAGAATTCCATATGAGTGCTGTATTTACATCATTTCCATCAGCTCCCCCCATGTCACCCACTCCCTCAAGACCTTTTCTTCTCCAATTATTATTGACAGACACACACATATTGTATATATACATATATATAAAACCTATGTCAATTATTATTGACACGTACATAGATTATATAAATGTGCATGTTAATGTATAAACACACATATCCTTTTTTTGAGGAACTGTCAGCACTGGATTTATTTCATAAAGAAACTTAGCACACGCTGTTGTTTTTCTTGATCAGAAGCTGTAAGGGGCTTTCTTAATTCCAGCTGCTTAGATGCACGCATCTCCCCACTTCAAAACCAAACCTTTCTAAGCAGCTGAAACTCTTGAAGAAATTGTTTCTTCAGATCAGAAGCAAGCGTCCTGACTGCTCTGTGGAGTGGTTCCCACCCACAGGATGATGAAGTATTCGGGGTGGCAGGACCATTTTTCATACGAACAGAGTTTCTTCTTAGACTGTTCAAGGTCACACAGCAAGAGGCAAAATCATGACAGAAGCCAAGGAATGCTCAGTTCCAAAGCTCCTAAAGTTCCATTTCCTGTTGTCTGCTTCTGTGTCGGTGTGTATGAGAATGTTACACTAGTGTCTCAAGCACCAGTTTACACATTATCAAGAGTGATGTAGGGGTGAATATTTTTTCCATGCTTCTCTGTACTCATTTCTGATCACTTCCTTTATACAAAATGCTCTTTAAAAATTACAAAAAAAAAAAAAAAAAAGCTCATGGCCTAATATGTGAAATTTGCTTAGCAGGAACTTGTGTATCCCAGGCTGACCTTGAATTTCCTACTTAGCCAAGGATGACTTTGCACTTGGGATCCTCCCGTCTCTATCTGCTGAGTGCTAGGATTACAGGAGGGCTCCACAATACCTTGTGTATAGAGTTCTGGGGTAGAACCTAGGGCTTCGTGTATGCTGAGAAAGCATTTTACGAAATGAAACTACACTCTCCACTCTATCCTTGCATTATTTATATACAAAGTATATATTATATTTCTATTAGCAATGATGAGAATCTCAATTTATCTACGCCTTCATTACTTCTTACATTGGAAAGAAATGACAGTCTGTCAAGAAAATAATGGCACCACATTTTTTTCCATGAAAAACATAGTCTGTAAACACACATATCTTATGGAGTTCATTTAGTGTTGCTCATAGGTACTTGTATGTAGGGCTAACAATCGGACTGCATAACCTATCGAGGGGCTCATCCTGCGAAAAGCCATCTCTCTGGCCCCAGCATATGCCCTTGCCGAAAATTTATTGGCTCCAAAATATCAGTTAATGCATGATCTGTCTTTCACTTAACTATTTTCCATTTTTCAAATAAGGATATCCCCTAGGTACAACTCAATGATACAGTATATGCTTAGCTTGCATGAGACCTTAAGTTTGATCCAAAAAGAAAAAAAAAAAATCCTATCCTTTTTTCACTATAGTTTTGATTATTATGTGTCTTACTATTTCCCAAAGTAGATCCCCCAAGAAACTATTGCCAGGTTGAGAGGACTCTGACGCTCTGGAAACTTTGTGTGTCTGACAGTACTGCAAACTGGACATGATGTTGACCCATAGCCTCACCTACCACCAGTGACACTGGACTTTGGAATAACATTAGCACGCTGAGGGTTAAAAGTTGGATTTTTTTTCCATATTTTTCAACCTGAGAGATTACAAATATGGAACCAGATAGTGGTGTGTTCAGTCCTCACTAGGACATTTATACTCTCCCCATAAAGGCCCAGGGAACATCACAGAAGAGGAGATGTAGCCCAGGCTAGCCTCAAACTCCTAGCAATCCTTCTACCTCAAATCTCACTTAAGACACTTGGATCAAAGTCAAGTCTAGGGATATTATCCTTTCATTCCTCATTTTGTACAATGGCCTTAAGTGAAAAGGAAAACAGCTTCCTTATTAAGCCTCAGTTAGATCCATTTCAGTGGGACTGAGACAATTTCTGTACAGTTACAAATGAACCTGACCAAAAACAACCAGATACTCATGCCTCACAACTAACACGGGGGGTTCACATCTGCACACCTGAACACAATGTGGACTCATCAAACATGCCAATGGGCAGAGAGTGTACTTTCTCTAATTAAAGATTTTATTTTATTTTAATGTTTATTGTTATGATTATTATTTTATGTATATGGCTATTTTTCATTGCAGTCAGTACTCTTAAACACTGAGCCATCTCTCCAACCCCTAAAGTTTTTAAAATTGAAGATCTATAGCAACTTTGCTTTGAGCAAGCCTACAAGCTGCATGCTGGCATTTTCTAAAAGGAAAAGGTTTTGTTTTTGTTTTTGTTTTGTAGTGTTAGGAATTAAATTTTACTTTTGCAGCGCTGGATACTGAGCCTTTACTCTGTTGCGTTCACTCTTTTATTTTTTCAGCACTGTGGGTTCAGCCATTCATCTACTTTGCATTTCATCTCATTTCTGCAGTGAGAGAGACTGGACCTATTACTTTATGTATTTATTTATTTTGGTTTTTCAAGACAGGGTTTCTCTGTGTAGCCCTGCCTGTCCTAGAACTCGCTCTGTAGACCAGGCTGGCCTCAAACTCAGAGATTCACCTGCCTCTACCTCTACCTCTCAGTGCTGGGATTAAAGGTGTGCGCCACCGCCGGGCATTGGTGGCCCACGCCTTTAATCCCAGCACTCGGGAAGCAGAGCCAGGCGGATCTCTGTGAGTTCAAGGCCAGCCTGGGCTACCAAGTGAGATACAGGAAAGGCGCAAAGCTACACAGAGAAACCCTGTCTCAAAAAACCAAAAAAAAAAAAAAAAAAAAAAACAAAGGTGTGCGCCACCACCATCTGGCTCATTATTGTTTGCAGCATCAGATAATGAACTCTTGTTTTTCCTTTCTTTTTATTTTATTTTATTTAACTGTTAGGTACTGGAGGTTGAACTCAAGCCTGGCACATGCTGCACAAGCAATCTACCAATGCCCTGAGACCCCCAGCTCAACAAAGTATTTTAAATAAATCTAACAGATAATTAACGGTTTCTAAAAAGATATCTGCCATTGCATACTGACTGCAGTACAGTCTGAACATAACTTTTTAAAGATTTATTTTTATTATTTTAAGGGAAGGGCATGCATGTGCGTACAGTGCCCACAGAGGCCAGAAGAAGGCAACAGATCCCCTGGATCTGCAGTAACCGGTGGTTGTGAGCCAATATGGGTGCTGGGAACTGAACCCCAATCCTCTGCAAGAGTAGCAAGTGCTCTTAGCCACTGAGCCATCTCTCCAACCCAAACATAATTTTTATATGCACTAGAAAACCAAAACTTTTGTGTGACTTACTTAAATACACATTGACTTGAATGCTTTATCCACAAGATCTCTGAGGTATGCCTGCATTCCAATAGAATGCCATAAACATAAAATAAGGGGCTGGAGCGATGGCTCAGTGGTTAGTAGCACTGACTGCTCCTGCAGAGACAGTTCAGTTCCCAGCATCTACATGGCAGCTCACAACTGTCCATAACTCCAGTTCCAGAGAATCTGATGCCCTCTTCTGGCATCTGCAGGCACCAGGCATGTACATGGTGCACAGACATACATACGGGCAAAATATCCATCCACATTAAAATAAAAATAAGTTAATTTGTAACTATTATATTAAATATAAAGCCACTGTGTTAAAGAATGACTCCTGATAAAGAATAGCAACTGAGCCCTCTACTCCATTCAGAAACATGACTTCATTGTCCAGCAATCTCACACTAAATCAGTGACTGACCTCAACCAGGGAATGCCTCCATCACTACTTTGGAAGGCTGAGATGTTCCTGCTGTGGAGTGGGAAGAGTTCAGGGATGCTCATCAGCATCCAACCATGCCCAGAATGTTCCTCACCCCACTGAGTAATCTAGCCCCAAATATCAATTGGGGATAAAATGAGAAATCCAGCTTAGGGTGTGGGCCACAAAATTCTAGACCTTCACTGACAACGGATTATATTCCAATTGGCCACTAGAGGTCAGATCTAGCCTGGAAATAAATAGATGGATAGCCAGGCAGACAGACAGACAACGCTAGGAATTCTTGTCCTCAGTTAATGAAGGCCATCACAGACAAAAAAAAAAAAAAAAAACACCTAGTGACGCTGCTTTTCTGAATAATCATGTTGTCAAACGGCCTTCTATGTGTTTATGTTTAGATGCTCCATTGATTTGTGCTGATCTCAGCCTTGGTCAGAGAAGCTTCTCACCGCAGAGAGCAAGAGTTAATGCAGAGACTCATCAGTGTTCAAAGTGACTGGGTGCTCAGCACTAGCCGGGACATTCTATCAGCCCCACCCTGTAAGAGGGCAACAGTGGGGAATACTGTCCTCTGGGCATGACATGGCCATTGTGCTCACAGACCCACAGCAGCTGTGGTTACTTACACACGATCAGGCCAGTGGGGTTGTGGGGGACCGCTATCTGAGGAACTATGGCAGCTGATGGATGCTAGGGAAGAAGGGTCACTTTCCTTTGGGGTTGTGACCAGTGGTAGGCTGCACATACATCAAAGAAAGGCCCCACACCTGTTCACGAATGGGTAGCACTAATCGGATTCAGTAGGTTAAATAAAATATATATTTTATTAAACCCTTCAAAGCAGCCCCCACCTGTCTCTCCTGTCCTGCTTCCTGCGCCAACAAGAGCTAATCATGTCTCCTCTCACTGTCCGCCCACGTTTGCCCCTTGATGGCCTCCCTGAGACCTGAGGGAAATGGTCCCTCAGGCTCCTGCTGAAATGGGCAACACTGTATTCCTTTGACCAGTCGCCTTCTTTGGTCATATTGCATTGTCTGAAGACCCAGAGAATGATCATTAGGAACGATGAGACTGGGTTTAATAAAAGCAGAATACCCTACCACCCGAAGCTGGAGCATCAAGCCTCAGGCGTGGGTCTGTGTGCACAACCAGCTACTTGTAGACAGATGCTCAGTGAGCAAATGCACGGCGGGAAAATGACCCGATGGGGAAGGACCGGGGAAGTGCACCTCTGATTGCATATTTTAGGAAGAGCGTGTTAGTTAAGAATTTTCCCCACATTCATGCCCAGATTCCATTTCCCAGTGAAGGCATTTAATTGGAGAATTTGTGAAGCATCCAGTCTCAAGAGCTGCAGTTTACCACATGCAAAAAATAAATAAATAAATAAATAAATAAATGAAAGCCCCAGAAATCCCTGATTTTGGGCTTAGCACCCCCAACACTGCCTGGACAGCCACAGGGGCCATGTGGATGTCCCATGGCTGAGTCATACCTAGTGTCCTCGGCACCATTGCCTGAAGAGGTTTTTCTGTGAAAACAAAATTCATCACTTTGAAGACAGAATTTCAACCAAGGGACCGTTTGACGCTGACACCCCTGAGGCAGCTCTCCCTCCAAGAAAGAGCACTGTGTGTTTGGGATGTGGTTTGACTCTGTTCCCCAAGGTTCACCTACTGGAGATTTGGTCCTTGGAGTGGTAATAAGAGGTAGTAGCAGGAGAGGAGTAACAGAAGAGGACTAGGAAGCTCGTTACCGGCTCCTCCCTAGTCTAACCACTTCCTGTCTCATAATACGATACCCGCCCACTCTGATGCCTTTGCCTTTGACATGTCACCAAAGCTGCCCAGATCCAAAACTGTGAGCTAAACCAATCTTTTCTTTCTTCATAATGCGTCCAGTCTCAGGTATTTCATCACAGTAACAGAAAGGAGACTACTAAAAGTCCTGCCCATCACAGTGGGAAAGAACTATACTTTTCCTGAAGTACAGGAAATCCAGGAAAAGTGAGAGGAAATGACTTCACCTACTGCTGTTCCCATGAATGTCAAACATGACTACACCTAACCATAAGCAACTCAGCCATTTCCCCAAGTCCAGCTTCACTGAAATCTTTACTGTTTAGTGAGTGTGTGTGTGTGCGCGCACAGGCCAAAGGATATTCCTCTCATGCTGCCCACCTTCCGTGACAGAGACTCACTGATCTGGAATTTGAAAAGCTGGCTGAGATGGCTAGCCAATCGAGCCCCGGGGATCCTCTGCTACGGGATTACTAACAAGTGCCACCACACACGGCTCTTTTAACCTGAGGTCTAGGGACGGAACTCAGATCCTCATGGCAGCACAGCAAACACTCTGCTGACTAAACCATCTCTCCAGCCCACCATCTGGGACCCAGTTATGGCGGAAGATACTAGAAAGAAAGAAAAAAAAAAATAACACAATGGTTCTGGAGACAGAACTACTCATGGAAAGTAGACATAGAACAAACACATGAGAACTTTGCTCAATCCCGACATAGACTTTCTAGATAGAGTATTCCTGTGCTCTGGAAATGGAAAATTCCATCTAATTGGGGAGACAGGTGGGCAGGGGAGAAAGCTGATGAAGAATTTGAGGGAAGGAGACCAAGACGGGAAAGTACAAAAAAGCTCAGCAGCAGACATATTCAAAGCTCATGTTCTTGGAAACATCTGGAAGTTTCTGGAAGTATTTCTGGTTGTCATATCTGGGATAAGAGGTACTACTAGAATTGAGCGGTTGGGGACCAAGAATGTTGGTCAGCACCCTACAATGCGCAGGATGAGTCCCACCTGAGTGGCCTGGATCCAAGCACAATGTCATAGCTGAGAGTCCCCGTGGGATTCATTCAGGTGTACAACCTTAAAATACAAGGAACAATTACAATGAGCCCCGGGGATTCATGAGACCTACATTCTTGGGTCCAACCAACCGTGGATCGAAACTGTTTGTAGACCTGTCTGTCAGGCAAGCTGTGCCCACTAAAGCAACTGTGGCATGAGCATTACAAGAGGTAACCAGCTGCTCTCAGGGAGCTGAGCCTGCTCCACAGGAGGATTCCCATGATTCAGGAGGTCATGGGCCCTAATGGGGACCTACCGCTGTTGCTTTGCTAAATAACGTATCGTCAAACTACCCTCAAAATGTTTATGTTTATGCACATAAACTAGTGCTGTTCTCAACCCTGGTCAGAGAAGCTTCTTTTTACACTTGGCAGGGACTCATCACTGATTGAAGGGCTGAGAGTGAGTGACTGCTAAGCACCCAGCCCTGCCTGGGAAGTCTGTATCAACCCCACTGCCGTGGCTCAGAGAATGAAATATGCAGCAGAACAGAGAGTTCTGTACAGTTCTGAACAGAGAACAGGATGTAAGACCTGGAGGATGGGGAGGAGTGCTGGGAAACGCTGTCCTCTGGACACGGCACGGGCAGTGCACTTACGGACTCAGCGCAGCCACGATACCTGAACAAGACCCGCACAAGGTCAAGCCAAGGTCACTCGACCTTCCAGCAGGCAGCACTAGCTGGGCTCAGTGAGTCATAAAAATGAAAAGAAGGAGGAAGAAGAGGACAGCAACATGAGGAGGCAGACATGTCGATGGGAGTATAGGGGGAAACTGAGGGTCAATGTGATCAAGATACATGTATACACGTATGTGAAAGGATGACTGGAAAGTTGTGTCACAGGGAACACATGGGCTTTTTTCTCGTTGTGGTTTCCGGGTCACACAATATGGTGTAACACTTATATAGTATGTGCACTGTCTGAAGATGTGACAAGTTATCTAAGGATGACTTAATATGGGAAGGTGTGAGGGGCTCTGTGCAGACAGCATGACGTTTATGTAAGAGACTTGAGAATCCGTGGGTCACCCTCAGGATCCTGGAGCCAATCCACTGCGGACACCAAAGGTCAACTGTGCGTGTCCATTGTGCAGACGAGAAAACTGGGGCGCAGAGCACCACGGCAACTTGCTCAAACCGGTACATCTAAGAGTGGAGAGCCCAAACAGACAGCTTCCAGAGTCCCTGCTATCAGCTGCTCCGCCATTCTCTAAGACATACACATGGACGGGCCCGGGATCCAGGCATGTCTGCTGCTGTTTTCAGCTCGAATCAGGCACAAGAAAAAGAAGGAACTTGTAACACATAGGTGTGTGTGTGTGTGTGTGTGTGTGTGTGTGTGTGTGTGTACGTACATGCGCACAGGTGGAAGTGCACATGTGACCCAGAGGCATATCTGTGTCTGTGCACATGCATGTGTACATGCACATGTGACCCACAGGTGTATTTGTGTGTGAAAGTATACATGTGTGAGCAACTGAGTGTGGATGTGAGGCAGCGGACAGCCTTGGCTGTAGTTCCTTAGATGCTGTCCCACTTTGCTTTTCACAACAGTCCAGATAAAAACTAGTTAGACCAGTCTGGCTGGTAGTAAGGCCCAGCGATCCCCCTGTCTCTGCTTCCCCAGTGCTGAGAATATTAGCATACACCTGGCTTTTTGTGTGGGTTCTGGGGACAAAACTCAGTCCCTGTGCTTTTAAAGCAAACACTTTCCCAACCAAGTCACCTCCCCAACAAACAAGACTGTTTCTCCTCCAACCACCTCCCCCCACACAGTCTCTGGAGCTCACTTCGCCTCAATCCCTGAGTAATGGCGCTCTCTCCAACACCAAGCTGAGAGACAGAAAGAGAGCCGGCCCATGCAAAGTTCTGACCTGGGGACAAAGACCACGTTGTGCAGGTAATCCTCGAAGGTCTTCCTGAATGAAGACTCCTCCAGCTCCTTCAGGATCTGAGAGTCAGTCTTAGGGCACGAGCAGCATTCACTGGCCGAGTCGTCATACTCGCTCTGATTGTGCTTCTGAGAATCGTCAGATTCAAAAGGCGGGGACCAGGTCCGTGAGGGGAGCTTCAGCCCTAGGGAGAGGCAGAGCAGAGGGCTCAAATCTCCCCCAGAAAACACACACACACCATATAAACACACATGTAAACGCACATACACCTGACAGGAAGCACACTCCACACACATACACATACAGAGACAGTGCACTGTCAGAAAGGCAGAGCAGATGAACAGAGCCTAGATTCAAGTTTTACACACACACATGCTGAGGCCAGAGGCCCACCTTGGGAGTCATTCCTTAGACCACAGCCCTTCATTGTGGATTCCAGGCAAGCACTCTATCATAGGTCAGGTCTCCAGACTCCTCTCACTTTTCCAAACAGGGCTTTGCTGTGTTATCTAGTCTGGCCCTGTGCTCACTCTGCACCCTAGACTGGCCTGGCCTCTCATTCTTCCTCACCCTCCCAAAGGGTCAAATTCCAGTCTTCTGACACCAGGAGTTAGAAGTTGCTGTGTGTGTCTGCATTCCGTGTGTGTGTGTGTGTGTGTGTGTGTGTGTGTGTGTGTGTGTGTTTGTATTACCTGTATCTGTGTACTCTCACCATGTGGGTGAATACAGATGCCAGAGGTTGATATCACGTCTTCTACGGTCATTTCTCCATCTTTTTTACTATTATTATTAAACTAATTTATGGGGGAGGTGAACAAGCCAGGGTGCGCACGTGGAGGTCAGAGGACAACTTTCTCCTTCCGCCATGTGGATTCTGGGATTAAAGTCAATCTGTTAGGCTTGGCAGCACACGCCTTTACCACGGATACATCTGCCAGTCCTCCATCTTATTTACTGAGACAGAGTCTCTCACTTAACTTGGACTTCCTGCCTTGCTAGCCTGGCTGGCCAGCACACTCCAGGGATCTGCCTGTCTCTGCCTCCCCATCGTGATGGTTACAGATGCATGCCGCCACACCCAGCTTGTTTCTACATGGGTGTCGGGATCCAAACTCAGGCCCTTGTGCTTATACAGCAAACATTTTATCCAGCATCATTTCCTCATCCCCGAATTTACCACAGTAAAAAGAAATCAATTGGTGACACTAACAGAAAGCTACTACTGGTCATTTATTGTATGTACTACTGAAATTATGATTGAATAAACATAAAATGTTACCATTGAAGCCACGTGTTGGTATGGAGTTAGTGGCACTGTCTGTTTACAGGGTGGCACAATCATTGCTTCTACCCGTTTCCAGAACTTTCTTATCTAACCAAACTGAAGCCCTGTCCTCATTCAACACTGACTTCCAGTTCCTCCTGAACTGGCCTCCACACTCGGCCTTCATCCACATAAACTTGACGACTGTTAGGCCTCCCCATGAGATAAGCTCTTGTGGGCTGGTGAAATGGCTCCATGGGTAAGGTGGCTGCCACTCAAGCGTGAGGACCTGAGTTCAATCCCCAGCACCCACATAAGAACCAGACATAATAACACACATCTTACTCCCCAGTGCTGGGAAAGTAGAGACAGGAGGATCCCTGGAACTCGCTGGCCAGCCAGGCTAGCCAAATCAGTGAGCATCAAATTCAGGGATACACCTTGCTTCAAAAACTAAGGTGGAAACCACAGAGCAAGCCGCCAACATCAACCTCAAACACAGCCCTGTGTATGTTTCCAGCAGAGTGTGGATCTGTGTGTAATGTTTAAAAATGTGTATGTGAACACTGAGGAGATGGTTCAGTCAGACTCCAAACACACAACCAGAAATGTCTATACAAACATATACGTGCATGTGCAAATAAATTCTGTGATGATCAAATATTTAAACATTTTCAAACAGTCCTGTCGTATTCATGGATTTAAAGTGGTTTTATGTTTGTTCTGAGACAGGGTCTCATATAGCTCTGAATGGTCTCAAACTTGCTATGTAGGTAGGGATGATGTTAAACACCCAACCTTCCTGCCTCCACCTCCCAAATGCTACAGTTACAGGCCTCTGCCACCACACAGGGTCTGTGTGCTGCTGAGAACGGAACCCTCTACCAACCAAGCTATAGCCTCCGCCCTGAAAGTTTGCTGTGGTTAGCCCAGCACAGTAGAAAACACCTGTCATCGGAGCACTCCAGCAGTGGAGACAGGATGATCAGGGTCATCCTCGGGCTACATTGCGAGTTTGAGGCCAACCTGGGTCACATGAAACCTTGTTTAAAAACAAACAACAAAAACAAAATCAAACTTTTTTAAGTCAGTGGGGTTTTTTAAAAAACAAAACAAAACAAACACACTAAAATTTTGGCGTTGCTGGAAGCATGGAGAGCAGGTGGTTTTGTATACTCAAACGCAGAGCCAACGGTCAGAGCTGAGCCCAGGACTGGACTTGCTCTCAAGTTCTAGAAAGAATGCAAGGAGATAAATCAAGCTGGTGACCCTGGCCCGGGCAGGCATGATGTCACCGGCATGCCTATACCACATGATCTTAGAGTTGGGACTGTTCCCAGGAATCATCTGTCCTCCGCCCCTTCTCCACAAAAGGAGACAGACTACTTGCTGTGTGACTTGGCCAAAACCAGATGCCAGGGCCGGGGTGGATCAGAGCGCAGACCTCAGCCACACCTCTCCAGCAGCCCCCTTGGCCTGCTTCTGCAAGGTCACAGGCTAAGACACTGCTGGCTGAAAACGAATCAGAGACAAAGGCAACAACTAAGTGAACAGAACATTTTCACCTCCTCTGATCTGATGGCAGGTTGTGGTGTTTTGTTTTGTTTTAATAAATTCAGTGTGTCTGTGGCTGGCAGGTGGGGGGGGGGGTCAGATGATAACTTTTGGCAGTGAGTTCTCTCTTTGTACCATGTAGGTCCTAGGGATCAGACTCAGGTCATGAGGCTTGGCAGCAAGCGCCTCCATCCCCTGAGCCAGCTTGCTGCCCTGCTAGGGTTCTTTTTGATAACGCACTTTTAGATACACAATACAGTGACCATGAACGGCAACTCCAGGACAGTTGATATAACTGCCACTTCGTAAACTCGGTCCACTCTGCTTCTCCACTGTGCTTGTGCACACACGCGCGCACACACACACCTCAGCCACCGCAACCAGTGCTGAAAAGATTCTGAAAGTTTCCACCACAGGGAAGTGGTGAAGACAGTCACTACTCAGATTTCCTTTTTACGCACTTTATGTATGTCTGTGCACTGTGTGGCTCACAGCTGAATGAAACACTGAGTGTGTTCCACCATTATATCTAGTCCTTGTTTGTCCTGCAGGCCTGGGGACTGAACCAGGGCTTCGGACACTCGGAAAGTGCTCGTCACACAGCGCTGTCTGGGATTTTCAGCAGCCTCCAAAGTATGGATCCACGTGCAATGTCCAAAAATGTGTGTGTGTGTGTGTGTGTGTGTGTGTGTGTGTGTGTGTGTGTGCGCGCGCACTGGGGAGATGGTGAGTGTGGATCCATGTGCAATGTCTAAAGATGTGTGTGTGTGCACTAGAGACATGGTGAGTGTGGATCCATGTGCAATGTCTAAAGATGTGCGTGCACTGGGGAGATGGCTCAGTCAGGGACCTGAGTGTGACCCCCAGAACCCACGTGAAAAGCTGGTTGTGGTGGTGTACATTTGTAATCCCAGTGCTGGGGAGGTGGAGAAAGGTGGAATCTTGAGGGTCACTCATTAGCCAGATTAGCCTGCTTACCCAAACAGTGAAATAACCTGTCTCAAATAAAAATAAAGATCCACAAGGTGAGGACTGGGCTATAGCTCAGAGGTAACACTTGCCTAGTAGGCATGAGGCCCTGGGTTCAATGCACAGTACTGAAATCTTAAAAACAGAGGGGCTAGAGAGACGACTCAGCAGGTGAAGGAGCTTGCCCCCACGCCTGATCACTTGAGTGTGATCCCTGGTACCCACATGGCTGACAAGACAACAGACTCCTGTGAGCTGTCCTCTGACCTCCACACACACCACAGCACATGTGTGTCCACACAGAGAGAGACTAGGTAAATAAATAAATGGAATAAAATATTTTTAATTCAGAGAAAACATGGGATGGAGGTGTGGCTCTTGTGGTGTAATGTTAGCACCCACTCAGCCCTGGGCTTGAATCTTGGGCCCTGCACAAACTCGGCCTGGTGGTATAGTCCTGTAGCTCCAACACTCAGGAGGTAGAGACAGGAGGAGCAAGAAATCCAGTGTCTTCCTCAGCTAAACAGTGAGTTTAAGTTCACTGTGGTCTCTGTAAGACCCTGTCTCAAAAACCAAGAAAAAATTTAAAAACAAGATATACAGAATTCTTGGACATACACCCAAAGTTGTTCTGACCTCTACACATACATGCACACACAAACCTGCACGCACGCGCACACACACACACACACACACACACACACACACACACACACACACAAGTGTGCCTTATGTGAGACAGAATGGAGTATGAGTATGTGTGCACATGTATGTGTGTACATGTGCAGGCACCCTGGAAAACAGGAACAGGGGCTTGTGTCCCCATAAGAGAACCGAGACACAGCCAACCCCACGACAACTGCCTGCGCTCACCTTTGAGACAGTAATCCAACTCGGACAGCTCGCTGTCCTCGGCCTGCCTCTCCCAGTAGACCAGGTAGTGCGTGATGTTGCCATTGGGGTCGGAGGGGGGCTTCCACTTTAAGATAATCTGAGAGGAGGAGTTAGAAACCGATATGGGGTCCAGAGGGACAGAAGGATCTGTAAAGGAGAAAAGAAACAAGCTGCCGTGAGGGAGAGTGTGTAAGCTGTCGGGAGCACCTGAGCAGTGGGCAGTGGCCCAGCTGAATCCACAGCTTTGTTGGCTGGAGTTCTTTAACACCACAGAAAAGCAGACACGGTTAATTGCTTGCCCAGCCCGGGCAGGAGTGACTGTCCGTCCACTCATGTTGTGGATTATGTGCCCACCATGTGTCATTTACTCCACAGACTTTGGCTCTGACAGATGCCAAAGCTCTTGCTGTTGTGGGCACTAGGAAGATGTTCCTGGGGACACAAGAGAATCGACGGAAGAGATGAATTTTGGTTAACATGGGCACAACAATCAAACCCAGTCACTGAAAGCACTTGAAATCATCGAACTGTATCTGTTTGTTTTTGAGACAGGCTGTCATGTAGCCCAGGCTAGCCTCAAACTTGATAAGGTAGCCAAGGATGTGTTTGAACTCCTGATCCTCCTACCTACCTCCTGCATGCTGGGAAGAAAAACATGCACCACCATATCTGGTTTATGTGGTTCTGGGGATTTAACCTAGGGCTTCATACAAGCTAGGCAAGCACTCTACCAACCAAGCCACATACCCAGATGGTGCTATTCGGCTGTCCTGCAACAGCCTTCAAATCACCCTAAACTCTCCCTCTGGAGAACGGCGCTTCCTGAGGCTAGGGAGATGCCCAATGGTAAAGCGCTTGCCACAGAAGCATAAGGACAGCTCAGATCGCAGCACCACAGAAATGCCCAGCAGCAACCCCTGGCTTTGTTGAGAGACCCTGCCACAATACATAAGGTAGAAAACAACTGAGGAAGACTCCAGCGTCGACCTCCGGCGTGTGCCACACACAGAAGGTTGGAGGCCGGGAGAGCTGGAGAGGAAGAGCACGGAGCTCTCAAGGCAAAAGCAAAAAGTGTGCAAAGACCAGGAAGGTCGAAGTTTCTGGAAACTAAACTCGGCAGATACAAGGTGAGAGCGTCCAGTGAAGTGTCTGGTGAAGAAGCTGGAGCCACAGAGCCTGTGAGTTGTGAGGGGCTGCTTACTCTCTGCATGCTGACGTTTGGGGCAGACAACTCCTGGTCAGCCACTCCACTTCCCAGCTGCGACCGGACCTTGCCAGGTGTCCTCCCTTCCTTGGGAGGCACAGAATTTTCCCTACACGAAGACTACTTAGCTAAGAAGAGGAGTTAATCCTGACAGAAAAATAACTAAGTTGCTATGAGTCACTATCACCCTAAAGAAAAAAGATAGAAAACTAAAGGAGGGGGGAGACGAGAGTGAAATTACACCACGTGGAGGCGAGGCGCTCACATGAAGGCATTATTTTCATGTTTGAAGTTTTCATGACAGCATAGAAAAAACATGCAGTAGTCCCCTTATCTACGTGGCACATTTTATAACTGCAGTGGATATCTGAAACCGCATGCAGCACTGAACCATCAGTTCCCCCATATGATAAAACTTCATTCATAACTAACAGAAAATAACAACAGCCATAATAAAACAGGACAAGTAAAGTAACCGACAGTAAGAGAAGCTTCTTTTGTGGTTATTTCCTGCGAGTTTCTCCTTGGTTTGGATGTGTTTGTGCTAAATCTCACACAGTCCAGTTGGCTTCAAACCTAATACGTAGATAGAGAAGACCCCGAGCTCCCGATCCACCTGCCTGCATCTCCCAAGCATTTCACTGTTACTTTGTGCTGTGTTGAGGTTGTAAGAAGGTCTTGATATGTAGCCCAGCCCGGCCTCAAACACAGCAATTCTCTTGCCTCAGCATCCCAAGTGATAAGACTACAGGTGTATATAACCAGGTCTAGCTCTCGTTTTTAATTATTTGCTGATTGACAGCTCTCATTGTGTAGCCCAGGATGGCCTAGAAGTCACTACTTAGACCAGGCTGGGCTTGAACTCACAGACGTCCGTCTACCTCTGCCTCTCAAGGGCAAGATTAAAGGTGTGCACCACCATGCTCGGCCTCTCCCTCCCCGTGACAGATGTCAAAGACAGTCTTGTGCAGGTAATCACAGCTGGTCTGAGTTCAAGAAGGTATGTGCTACATGTATGTGTATGGTGTTATATGTGTATGTGCATGTTATACGTGTGTACATGTGTTATGTGTATATATGTACATGCATGTGTTTATGTGTGTGCATGTGTGGTGTGTGTGCATGTGTGCTAATGTACGTGTACATGTATGTCATATGTGGTGTGTGAGCACATTATATGTGGTAGTTATACACATACATGTGTGTTACATGTGGTGTCTATGTGAGTGTTACATGCATATGTGTGTGTATTATATGTGGTGCGTGTGCATGTGTTATATGTAATGTGTTATATGTGGTATGTGAGCATTTACTTACATGAGATGGATAGGTGTGCATGTGTGAATATGTGTTACATATAGTATTGTGTTGTATGTACTGTGTGTGTGTTATATGTGGGGTGTGCATGTGTGTGTTAGATGTGTAGTGTCTGTGCACATGCTGAGGCCAGAGGAGGAAGTCAGGCACCTCATTCTATCACTGTCTACCTTCTCTCTCAAAACAGGACCCTGGGGTTACAGACATGCACATGGTCACGCCGGGCCACAGTGCTCTGGGGTTACAGACATGCACATGGTCACGCCGGGCCACAGTGCTCTGGGGTTACAGACATGCACATGGTCACCCCGGGCCACAGTGCTCTGGGGTTACAGACATGCACATGGTCACCCCGGGCCACAGTGCTCTGTGATCACAGACATGCACATGGCCATCCCCTGACATGGGCCTCTGAGGCATGAACATGGCCACACCCAGCTTTCAATGCCATTGATGGGAACTGCACACAATCTTGCTCACTGAGCCATCTTCCCAGCCCAAGTGTGAACTCCTGAACTCTGAGGTAGTTCATGGCTACCAGGTTATCCTCTGAAAAAATAAGCCTCAGCCCTTAGCTCCTCCAGACGCCGACCACAGAAGAAAGCCTGTCACAGGACATCACCAAGTTGCCTACCAAAGGCCAGAGAGTCAGTTCCACAGCAAACCCATATTCACAGGACACACTTACTGGTGGCATCTGTCTGCACATAGATGATGTCACTTTTGGCTCCGTAGGTCCGGCGTTCATCGGAGAAGGTAACCAAGGTCTTGACAAAGATGGCATATTGAGTCCAGGGCTTGAGGCCTCGCATTAGCCACCCAGGGTGGCTCGGGGTCTGAGACTTGGGGTCGTTGGACCTCTGGGGTGGGTCAATATCTACCACAGTCCAGCTATTGGAGCCACAAGCATCCTGTCCATCAAACTCCGTCACGTTCTGATAAGGGCTTTGAAAAACAAGAGGGAGAGGTAAGCTACCACTGTGTAAATGTCAATCTCAGTACTAAGAGGAGTGGGGGCTTTGGAGGGTCACAAGATAGAGGCTCATGTCTTTTCTGTTTGGTTTGGTGTGTGTGTGTGTGTGTGTGTGTGTGTGTGTGTGTGTGTATGTATGCATGCGTGTGTGTAATGCACATTATAAGTGTATGTGCATGGACCTGGAGGATACCATCAGGTGCCATCTATCTTGTTTTTTGTTTTTTGTTTTGTTGTTTTTCTTGTTGAGACAGACTCTAGTCCTGGTTGGCCTCAAATTCACAGAAGTCTGACGGCCTCTTGTCTCCTCAGTGTTGGGATTAATGGCATTCACACTTGATTCCAACCTTGTGATTTGAGACAGAGTGATCATATCTGGCCTGAAATTCACCTCATAGGCTAGGCTACCTAGCCAGAGACCCCAAAGATCTGCCCGTTTCTGCTTCTTCAGAAATGGGATTTCAAATACATTCCAAAATTCGTGGCTTTCTGAAAAGTGTGAATGTGTATCTGAGTGTGTGTAATTGTACCCATGTGCCTTCAGGGGCCAGAAGAGAACACTGGATGATGGGTAGGAGAGCTGTGAAAGGCTGAATTCTGGACATGGTATGGCTGCTGTACACATCACTCAGACCAGCTGTGGTTGCCTGTACCAGTCAAAATTCCAGCATTGGTGGTGGAGTAGCTGCTAAGGGAGTCTAGGTCACTCCCCTTTGGGAACACGGACACTGGTAGGTTGCTCGGGCTCCGGTGGATGGCTCCACACACATGCACACATGGGTAGCACTAACCGGATTCAGGGGGTTGTCAACACCAGAGACGACATGAAGTTAGGAGGGAAATGGAGTGGACACACCAGGGGATGTTGGAGGAAGAAAGTGGTGGATGGATATGATAAAAAAAAAAAATACACTGCATAAATATATGGAAACTTAAAATCATACACTTAGAGTAGTATCTAATTTTAAAGGAGAGTGTGAACTGAGCACCAGTTCATCTCTCCACATCCTGACTGTGGATGCAATGTATCCAGCTGCTTCATGCTACCATGACATCCCCACCACACAAGCTGTGAGCCAAGACAGATCCTTCCTTAAGGGCTGTGTCTGTCCCTGCAACAAGGAGAATAATAAATAGTCCACCTCCTTTTACTTACGCCTCTTTGTAGAAGAGCATGAATCCCAGGAGGTCTCGGAAGTCAGGGGGCCAGTAGGGCTCCCACCTCAGCAAGATCTTGTCAAAAGATGTCCGAATGAAAGAAAATTTAAGTAACTCATTTTCACCTAGAAAAGTTCAAAAGGAAAAAAAAAAGTCAGGCAATTGGATAATTCGCTTCAGAGCAAAGTATTCAGCCTTCTGCCTCTTGGAGGGATTCGATTGAGGGATGGAGGGAGACCTAGTTTCATTTTGTAATACAATACTGGGACAAAAAGCAACTCAAGGGAGAAGAGTTGTTTGGCTACAATTCCAGGTCAGAATCTATCATTTCAGGGGAATTAGGCAGGAACTCAAGCCGTTAGTCATAGCTCATCATCCACAGTCAATAGCAGAGAGAGATGAACGCATGGGTGATGCCTGCTTGCTGCTTATACTTAGGTAGCTTTCTCTACTCTCACATTGTTCAAGATCCAGTCCATAAAATGGCTCTTCTCACTTCAATAAACAGTCAAAACAAACCCCAAGCCAGCAAAGCCTCCTTGATGAGCTCCGGGGCCAGCGAGAAACCACCAAAATGACCACTGTCAACCAAGAAAATGCTCCACAGACATGCCTACAGGCCAACCTGATCTGGACAATTCCTCAGTTACGATTACCTTTCCAGGCGATTCTAGATTGTGTCAAGCTGAAAATTAAAACGGGGTGGGGGTGGGGGTTGTATATAATCTGCTTAGATGGGTCTTATCCATGTAAGCAGAGAACTGGTCTTGCTGAGTTTGAAAGGCAGGAAGTCAGCAGATCAATTAGGTGTTGAAGACTCAACCAAATAAGATGCTCAAGTGACTCGTGGGTGATCCATGCCAATGCAAAAAGGACACCTAGTCAGCCATTTTTGAGCTCCTTTTTATGTGTATGTGTGCATGTTTGTGCATGCTCGTGTATGTGCAGGTATGATGGCTAACCTTGGTTGTCAACTTAACATACCTGGGAAGCGGGACCCTCAATTGAAGAACTTCCTCCATCAGATTGGCCTGTGGTCATATCTGTGAAGCTTTTTATTTTTTGGATTGATGATTGATGTGAAGGGCCCAGCCCACTGTGAACAGAGCCATCCCTACGTAGGTGGCCCTGGACTATATAAGAAAATTAGTTGACAACAAACAGCACTCTTCCATAGTCTCTGCTTCAGTTCCTGCCTCCAGGTTTCTGCCTTGAGTTCTTGCCTTGACCTCCCTGAATGATGGGTTGTGCCTTAGAAATGTAAGATAAAATAGACACTTTCTCTCCCAAGATGCTTTTCGTCAGAGCAACAGAACGGAACCATCTCTCCAGCCCCAAACTTCACCTTGTCATTGCTTTCCAGGTGACAAGAGACTGCCGCAGATTTCATCAACCTTGACACCCTCAGCACAGTTTTATGTTTATTCGGCATCACACACTGTACTTTGCGGAACTGACTCAGATGAGACACATAAAGCCAGCCTCTTGCAGGCTGCGAAGACAGTTTACTTGGTGAATGCTCTCTTTGTAAGGCTGAGGACCTGAGTTCCATCCCCAGAACCCTCATTAAAAAAAGGGGGAAAAAAAAAAAAAAAAAAAAAAAACTCCAGTCATCACAGCTGTGGTGGTTTGAATGAGAACGGCCCCCACAGGCTCGTAGGATTGAATGCCTGGTCCCCAGTTAGTGAAACAGGAGAGTCCCTGCATGGAGGCCAGAACAGGCCATTGTGTGAAGCTACGAGGATGAAGTCTGAATGGCATTGGAGACCCCAAGATGTTGGAGATGCTAGAGCCGTGGGACATCTGCCCGAGAGAGAGAAGTGTGCTGCGTTCAGCCCCATGCCTGCCTGTCTGCCCCCATGCTCCCCACCATGATGATAATGTACTGAGCTTCTAAAACTGTAAGCCAGCGCCAATTAAATGCTTCCCTTTACAAGAACTGCCTTGGTCATATGTCTCTTCACAGCAACAGGACACTGACTAAGACAGTGATGTACACTCCTAACCCCAGCACTGAAAAAGTTGGAAAGACAGATCCCTGTGGTTCTCTGCAGCCCACAAAGCCTATTGGTACGCTCCAGGCAGCGAGAAACCCTATCTACTAAAAAAGAAAAACAGTGACTGATGCCTAGGGAATGACAGCTGAGGTTGTCCTCTGTCCTCCACAGACGCATGCACACACACACACACAACCTATACACAGACATGCATGCACACACACACCTGTACACACACACATACACACCTGCCTTTGGTATTTTAAAACTCCTCTCACAGAAAGCTGTAGCTCAACAAAGGACAATGACACTTTCCTGGGGGCTGGGGCAGTGGCTGGCAGAGGGCAGGCACTGGGGACAGAAGGATGAATGGACTTACAGGATGCCTGGTCCCCATTGGTCTTCAGGGCAATGTCGTTCTTCTCCTGGCGGCCCTTAGTTCCAGAAACTTCTTCCATCTTGTGAATCTCCGACAAGCAGAGTTTGGGGTTGTAGTGGAAGAAGAGCTTGCCCTGAGTGATGGTGAGGTTGTGTTTGCTCCAATCCCAGAGCTGCCTGAGGTTCTGGTTGTCCAAGGCGTAGAAAGAATAGTTCCTACAGAGACACACACACTGCCAGTCACTCCACAGCCCATCTTCTTCTATTCCAAGATGGTGGGGGCCACAAAGTACACTCAATGGGTTGTAATTTTGTTTAAAAAAAAGAAGAAGAAATGAACTTGAGAGGGAGTCAGGGTGGGGTGGATCTATTAGGAGTAAGAGGGAGGTGTAGGGGCTGGTTGTGATAAAAATACACTATATGTGTATAAGAAATTCTCAAAAATATTAAATATCATAGTTACATAAAAATGAAAAACTAGGTAACAAGGGCCATGCCTGGAGGTGATGCCTCTTTGGTGCTAAAGGCCTAGTTCTAGCCACTTGTTTAGCACAGACTCAAAAATTATCTTTGGGACTGTGAAGAACAAGGAAGTTGACAAATCTTCATGGCCAGGAATGTGTAGAGCACTCTCCTAGAATCCCCCAGTGAGGGCTGGGGTGTGGCTCAGGGGTAGAGCACCTGCTTAGCATCCCCCAGTGAGGGGCTGGGGTGTGGTCAGGGGTGGAGTGCTTGCTTAGCATGCACCAGGCACCAGATTCAATTCCCAATATGGCAAAATAAGGGAGAAGAAAAGGAGCTGAAGAAGAAAGAGGAGGCAAAGATGGAGGAAGAGGAAGAGGTGGAGGGGAAGCGGGGGGTGGGGGCCAGACTGGGTTTTGGATGGGGATGGGGGGCTGTGACCCAGGTCTGACAATAAAAATAGAAACAGAAATCAAGTTTGGGGACAAAAAGTATGGAAGTTTTCAAGCATGCTTGGTTTGGTTTTGTGTTGTGCTCCTGTCTGTCTGTCTGTCTGTCTGTCTATTTTTAAATGGTTTTGAGACACGGTCTCACTCTGTAGCCTGGGCTGGCCTTAGAAATCACTGCACAGACCAGGCCAGGCTGGCCTTGAGATTAGCCAGCTTCCACCTCCCAGGTGCCCAGCTGGGTGGCTCTGCTTTACGACGCAGCATGGACTGGCAGAGCCACCCAGACTGGCCTTCTGCCCCTTCCCCTAGTTGCTGCTCCTTTGACAGCTACAGGACTGGGGACAAGGCACCCGTCTGTGCCCATGAGAAACACAGAATCTAACTTCTCCATTGCATTTCTCAGTGATCCTCGAGCTCATGAGTCTACCTCTACTTTTCAAAGCACCACACGCTGGATTTGTTGGGTTGATCAACCTAAGCGGGGTCTGTGGGACGTGGAGAGTCCCAGAAACAAGGACGGATAACGGGTCAGAAGGGCACTTGCTGTACCTGAGGTTTCCAGAGGTCACCTGAGGCAAGCTACAGAGACAGGCTTGGGGTGGTGGGGAAGAAGAGAATCAGGACTCAATATTTCGGCTTATGTAGGGCAAGATCCCAAGACACGGGCCATGGCTGGGAGTCCACACTCCAGCTCAGAAAATAAATGGGGACTGAGAGGGAAATGAGAAAGGACACCCGGGGTGGCTGGGAGGAAGCCTGGAGGAGGTGGGATTCCAGGGGCAGGAAAGATGAACATCTCAACGCAGGTGCCGTCTCCATTAAGAGGCTGGTGAAAAAAGTCCCTGGGGGGAGGGAGGCGGGGACACCATGGAGACAACACCTGATGTTGAACCTTCTACGGGGCTGGTTAATCAGTTAAAACTTTAATAACTGTGGAGAGGTTGGAGGGTTGCAGGTCCAAAGCCTAATTACAATTTAACCTGGTCTGCCTTTAACCCCCTGAACAGCCACTCCTTGCCCACCTCATTGCCTGACCTAACATCCTTGTGACTGGCATGTACACCTTTTGGAATGTACTAGCATACCGGACCATTAGCTTCCATCAACCAAAGACCAAGAATGTCATCGGATGACATGTGAACAGAGACTTTCTGGTTTATTGCTACTCATCTCTTTGAGGTTTCTACCACAGTCCTTTCAAAGTGCCTTGGTTTGTGACTTTGTGTTCTATTGGTATAAAAACTTCATGAGACTGTTACTTCACTGGAATATGTAGTTTGGGATTACCTTTATCAGTGTCCCTGGGCCGTGCTACTAATAATTGGCTCGAAAATAAATTATCTCTTATCCTTTGAGATCAGAGTAGGAATTTTGTAGTAACAGAACCAAGAAGTTTTCAAACATGGCCATGACTGGGTATTTATCACACTCCATCCTCAGAGCAGCTCTGACAGATGCACACACCATTAGCAAACCCCAGCCAGCACCCTCTGGCTCCCCCAGGAAGACTGTAAAGTAGACTTTACAGTGTGTTTCTCAGCTGGATGAGGATCAGGAATGTCACAGGGACTATCACCTAAAAGATGCTTCGTTTTGGTTCAGCTGGGTTTTCAAAAAGTCCTGGGCTGGAGAAATGGCTTGGCAGTTAAGAGCACTGGCTGCTCTTCCAGAGGTCTTGAGTTAAATTCCCAGCAACCACATGGTGGCTTACACCCATCTATAATGAGATCTGGTGCCCTCTTCTGGCCTGCATGTATACATGCAGGCAGAACACGGTATACATAATAAATAAATCTTAAAAAAAAAAAAAGTCCTAAATTTTGAGCGTGTGTGTGTGTGTGTGTGTGTGAGTGTGTGTGTGTGTGTGTGTGTGTGTACGCGGCTGTGTGTGCACCCACACATGCATGGCTACATTTACATGTATGTGCTCCTGAGTGTGGAGGACGGAGGAAAACCTGGCTGCCATCCCTTATGCCTCATCCACCGTGGTTTTCTGAGCCAGGGTCTCTCACTGGCCTCCAACCTGATAAGAAGGTGAGGATTGGCTGGCCAGGATCCCCAGGGATCCACCTGTCTTGTGTCCCCAACACTAATTGGCCCCCCTTATTTTTAAACTTGGGATCAAATTCAGGTCTTAATGTCACAAAGTAAGCAGCTCACCCAATGAGCCATCTCCCCATCCCTGTAAGTCTCCTTCGTAAGTTTCTTGGTTGGCAGCCACACACACAGCCAGGTGCACATACCCGATTTCCAAGGTCTCTCCTCGAATCAGATGTAGCTTCCGGAAGAAAGAAAGTGACACTAGCGCGTAGGAGCGCCGGATTTTTAGGAACCCTGAGATTTCTTCAATGAGGCCAAGGTTAGCCTCCAGCTCAGCTGCCAGGTTGTCTACAAAAAGGAGGAAGCACCCATGAGTGACTGCAGGAATTTTTACCCAGTCCGTGTATGTGTGTGTGTGTGTTCCTGTCCTCCTGTTGTGTGTATATGTGTATGTTCCTGCCTTCCTAGTCTGTGTCTGTCTGTGTGTGCCTGTCTGTGTGTGTGTCCATCTGTGTGTTCATGTCCTTCTGGTGTCTGTCTGTCTGTCTGCGTGTTCATGCCTTCCTGTTGTGTGTGTGTGTGTTTGCATGTGTGTGTTCCTGCCTTCCTGGTCTGT
>CABHPP010143589.1:896-27297 GCA_902168425.1 Peromyscus attwateri
CCCTCCCTCCCTCCTTCCTTCCTTCCTTCCTTCCTTCCTTTCTTTCTCTCTTTCTTTGTGTATGCCCGGTGAGGTGCCCGAAGAGGCAAAAGAGGGCATCAGATCCCTGATAGCTGTAGTTACCGGCAGTTGTGAGCATCCTGAGCGCTCTTCATGGCTGAGCCATCTCTCAGGCACCAAGCCCATCTCTCCTTGAGACCCTTCTACGAATTCTCTGACTCACACCAATAAGCCACAGGGATCATCCAATTTCACTTTTGTCTGTCCATCTCAATTTCCCTCCAGTCCTACCCCATCCACAACACCTCATCCCTTGGCAGCCATGACTACAATTGTGTCATTTCAGGAATATTTTATCGATGCAATCCTATAGTATAGGAGATTTGTGATGGACTTTTTTTTTTTTCTATCAAGGTTTGTCTATGCCACCCTGGCTGACCTGGAACTTCCTATGTAGACTAGGTTGGCTTCGGACTCATGCATAATCCTCCTGCCTCTGCTTTCTAATTGGTGGGATTATAGGTGTGTGGTTACCCACACCCAAACTTCTGGGTGAACTTTTTCACTGAACATTATTCTTGGAGTTTCATCCAGGCAGTTACAGGCATCACAGTTTGTGCTTTTTTATGGCTGAGTAATATTCTATGGCTTCTGCTCAGCAAGCACAGTTTACCTAACTGTTCATCCTGCTGGTTCTAATGCTAAAGAAGAGAAACAAAAAGCCTGGAAGAACTAGTGGTGGTGGCCGTGGCAGTGGCGGTGGGGTGGTGGCGGTGGTGATAGCTGCGGCGCACGCCTTTAATCCCAGCACTTGGGAGGCAGAGCCAGGTGGATATATGTGAGTTTGAGGCCAGCCTGGGCTACAGAGCGAGATCCAGGATAGGCACCAAAACTATACAGAGAAACTGTCTTGGGGGTGGGGGTGGGGGACCCTGGAAGAAAGAAACCTTGCCTGTGTGACTGTTATCCAAATACCTTAATTGCATATGGAAAAACTATGCCCAAAGAATGATCAATATGCTGCAATAGCGTATGAGAAATTCATAGCAGGAAAATGGCTTAATATTCAAGAGACAATATCACCAAGACTCCTTGAGCCTTGGCTTTAACTCTGGAAGGCCCTGGGTTCTTCCAGGTATTAGCTTTTGCCATAGTCAGCTGAATTCCTGCTTCCTATTTCTGTGGCTCCCGGCATCTGATGTGGGTGCTGGGAACTGCACTCTGATCTTCTGGCAGAGCAGCCTGTGCTCTTAACCACTGGGCCTTCTCCCCAGCCCCCATCTCCTAATGCTGTTGATTTGTTTCCTACAGAGTTTTCATTCTGTGTGTTTAGATCCTAGCCCTTTCATCGGCTCTGTAGGTTGGAGGCATTTTCTCCCAGTCCATAGCTACAACTGCTTCTTAGTCTTCTGTACAAAGTCTATTGCAAAACAAAGGCTTTTAATTTTAATCAAGTAAAGTTTATAAAGTTTATTAATGTTTCCCTTTATGGATCATGCCTTGGGGGTGTAGCTCTTTCCTGGATCTAGATTCTAAAGGTTTTCCTTTTCCCAATTAGTTAGTTTTTTTTCTAATTACATTTTTTTTTTTTTTTTGAGATAGGGTTTCTCTGTATTGTTTGGAGCCTGTCCTGGAACTCGCTCTGTAGACCAAACTGGCCTCAAACTCACAGAGATCTGCCTGCCTGTGCCTCCCGAGTACTGGGATTAAAGGCATGAGCCACCACCAAATGGCTTAAATGACATTTTAACTTATTTTGTGTGCGTATGTGTGCGTTTATGTGTGAGCACACTCATGCCAGGGCACTCCTGCTGTGGTCAGAAGACAACTTGCAGGAGTCAGTTCTCTCTCTTCACCTTGTGGGTCCCAGGAATTGAACTCAAATGGCCAGGATTATTGAAGCATCTTTACCCACTGCGCTATCTCACTGGCTCTGGATTGTTTTGTTTGTTTTGTTTTAATTCAAGTTCTCATTCTATAGCCCAGACTGGTCTCAGACTCACAGAGATCCAACTGCCTCTGCCACCCAAATGATGGGATTAAATGTGTGCCCACCATAGCCTTTCCTGAAAATTTTTTTTCTTTTTTTCTTCTTTTTTTTTTGTTTTGTTTTTTTTGTTTTGTTTTTGTTTTTTTGTTTTTGTTTTTGTTTTTTTGTTGTTGTTGTTGTTTTCTGAGACACGGTTTCTCTGTGTAGCAATGGAGCCTGTCCTGGAACTCACTCTGTAGCCAAGGCCGGCCGTGAACTCACAGAGATCCACCTGCCTCTGCCTCCTGAGTGCTGGGATTAGAGGAGGCATGTGCCACCACCACCCTGTGATTATCAACTATTTAAAGGGCTCTCTTTAAAAAAAAAAAAAAAAAATTAAAAAAAGAGTTAGGCCGGGTGGTGGTGGTGGTGGTGGTGGTGGTGGTGGTGCCCGCCTTTAATCCCAGCACTCGGGAAGCAGAGCCAAGCGAATCTCTGTGAGTTCAAGGCCGACCTGGTCTACAGAGCGAGATCTAGGACAGTCACCAAAACTACACAGAGAAACCCTGTCTCGAAAAACAAAACAAAACAAAAAAAGTTGGATACATCCATCCTTTTGTCTCCATGGGGCAAAATCAAAGGCAGATTCAAAAGGAAATTAGACAGCTCAAAGCATTTTATTCATTTGGCGGTACTGGGAATAGGATCTAGGGCCTTGTGTCGACTAGGCATGTACCCATCCACTGAGCTGCACTCTACCCTTAAGAGCATTTTAAGAAGATTGCTGAGTAAATGGCTCAGTGATTAAGAGCACTGGCTGTCCTTCTCGAGGACCCAGGTCTGATTCTCAGCACCCACATGGCAGCTCACAACCGACTGTAATTCTAGTTCCAGAGGATCAGTTGTCCTTTTCTGGCCTCTGCGGCACTGCATGCGTGTGGTGCACCGACATGTGGTCAGGCCAAACACCTATACACACATTAAAAAGATTGCTTATCACAGTTATGTTAATAATAAAATAAACGATAATAAAAATAATAGGGCTAAAGCTTCCTTAATATCCCAGAGGGAAAACCATTTTTTTGACAAAGGTCACATAGTACATGGGCTATGACTCAGTAGGAGACTGTTTGCCTGGCCTGTGTGACTCCCTGGGTTTCAGCCCCAACTTTGGGCTTTGGGGTGTGTGTGTGTGTGTGTGTGTGTGTGTGTGTGTGTGTGCTACGCAGCTCTGTATGGAGTAAGCTACCCCCCACCAGGCACTTGACAAAAACCAGGTGACCCTGTTGCTGAGGAGAGGCCAACATTGAGCAGTGATCAGATGAAAATTAGCCTAAAGAGCCTGTGTGGTTTATGATGTTCCCTCCCCAGGCAGGCCACAGAGAGCAGAATCCCTTCTCTGTGTGGTCACCCCTCTGAAGCACTGTGCCCTTCTCCACATCTTGCCCTATACATCTGCTCCTGTGTTCCTTTGCAATACCCTTCACAGCAGATGGGGTCCCTGGGGTTCTGTGAGCCACACTAGCAAAGCAATCGAACGAACCAAAGGTGGGTCAGAAGGAAACGGCCTGAGGCTTGTAATGGCTGCCTTTCTTGTTACTGAGATGGGATCTCATGTAGCTCAGGCTGGTCTTGAACTCTGTGTAGCACAGGCTGGCCTTGGACTCCTGATCCTCCCGCCTCCACCTCCCCAGTGCTAGCCTGACAAGCATGCACCACCATGCCAGCTTTTTACTGGGCATGCTGGGCAAGCATTCTCCAGCCACAGCCGAAGCGATCTAGTAACCTTTCCTCTGAGTCACGTTGTCTTTCAGGAAAAACAACACTTCAAGGACAGACCCCTCCCCATCATGAGGACAAGTACTCATGAAGGTTCAGCCCTCAGAGGTTAACACATTGAAAAGTGATCAGACTGGCTCTTCAGGTAAGGGCGCCTGCTGCCAAGCCTGACAACCTGAGATTGATCCTTGGGATTCACATGGTGGAAGGAGAAAACCACCCCCAAAAGCTGTCATCTGAGCTCTACTCCCGTGCATTGGCATCTCCATGCACTCGTGCACGTACACAAATAATAAAGGAAATAAATAAAATCAAACATACAAAGAGTGAAAAAAAAATGATCGGACTACCTTGCAAAGACAAGGCTACAGCAGAGATAACGGGTCAGTGACCACATCTCTCAGAGTGGGCCCACTCCAGACTAGCTGCTATCCTTCTAAAGGGGAGGAGTTTGCATGTTCCCACGCACTCATGTACACACAGACATCTACGGGGCCCAAAAGAGAGGCCTGGAGCTGCCTTCAGCCTCTGACACCAGCAGCTGCCTCTGCAAGTCTCAGGGAGAATCCCTGTATGTGGCTGTCACAGCTGTTTCTTAGGGTGGCCCTGGGAATCCACTGCATTTAGCCATGGAGGCAAGTGCACACCAGTGTCCTAGGGTAGGGAAGGCAAGCTGAGGTGGGTCACAACCACTGTAGTTCCTAGGGATGATAACCACTGGGTACCTGAGTTTCCTCAGCCTTCTTTCACGTCATTCTCCTGCTGGACCACCTGCATCATGCAGAGATCAGCAGGAGGCAGACCCAGCCCATAGTGCTCACCATCAGGCAAGGGAGACAAGACCAGAAGACAGCTTGGCCAGGGTCCTGAGGTGGTACCATTAGGGCATCCGATAGGGAGCTTGTAGAAACTTCCTGCAGAATACTGTGCAGCTAATGCCTTTGCTCTGGTTCTTCCGTGTGTGTGTGTGTGTGTGTGTGTGTGTGTGTGTGTGTGTGTGTAAGAGAGAGGGAGAGGTTTTTCTTGTGCCGATGAAGGAAAAGTGTCTAGACTGTAGAGGAAGCAGTAATGAAAGCGAAGTGCTCAGGAATGTACAGCTCTCTCCACAGGCCATGAGGAAGCAGGGCAGGGCAGGAAGAATGTCTAGGAAAGGAGTGTGGGAGCATCTGTGGTGGCACTCAATGTCAGGAGTGCCCTGCAGACCCTAGGAGGTTATAGAAAGCTCCTTGGTGGAGTTTCACTGGACAATAGCTTTGTGGGCAACAGGGTAGAGAGGGCAAGCTGGGGTGGGCCATGCCCACTGTGGTGCCCAGGGATGATGCCACTGGGCATCTGAATTTCTTCAGCCTTCTTTCATGTCATTCACCTGCTGGACCACCTGCATCATGCAGAGTTCTC
The DNA here is from genome assembly GCA_902168425.1 of Peromyscus attwateri. Lineage (NCBI taxonomy): Eukaryota > Metazoa > Chordata > Mammalia > Rodentia > Cricetidae > Peromyscus > Peromyscus attwateri. The sequence continues at coordinate 6,043 of CABHPP010143589.1, forward strand.
GGCTTCCAAATTCTCCTAAGTGCCCCTCTGCCGTGAGCTTTCAGTCCAAGGTCTGGAAGACTCCCTACACGCCCAGATTTCTCCCTGAAAATGGCACAAGGCAGGAAGAGACAATGCCCTTGTTCTGCGTGCTGGGACTTTGCAAGTCTCTGTGAGCCTTAATTCCCTCATCTTCCAGATGTGAGAATCTTCATACCACCTCCTTAGCGCAGATAATCTGGAAGAACCAGGTAAAACGTGACATGCCATGGACACATCGGGAGCTGCCGTCTGCAGAAACAGGCCTCAAGCCAAGCAGAGACATGCACCTGTAGTCCCAGTTACTCAGGAAGCTGAGGCTGGAGGATTGTTTGAACCAAGAGTTAAAGATGAGCATGACTAACATAGCCAGACTCCATTTAGAAACAGAAGCCGCTCAGGACAGGTCAGGGTGCAGCTGGTTGCAGACAGGCCTAAGCAGGTGTCTATGAGGACAGGAGTGACTAGACCCAGGGAACCAGTTACAGCTCATGGGCAGATCAAGGTCCTGCCCCTCCCCGGATCTGATCAAGACAATGGCCTGACAGGGATTCCCACACCAAGGGTTGTGTCCCTTCCGTCAGGCTCCCCAGTGCCAGTGCCACACAGCTATTGTCCAGACAGTGGCTTCCCTCTTCCTTCCACTGTCACAGCTCCCACATGCTGAGGGCCTGGACCAATCTTAGAGAACGAAGGACTCCTCACATGCCCAGGCCACAGCTGAATGCATACTCACAGTCCATTACCAACAAAAGCCCCTGGAAAGAATGTTCCCAGCCCTTCTGAACAGTAGCCCTTAGGCATATACAGCCCTGTCAAGGCACTGGAGGTCACCAAGGGCAGCCCCAATTCACAGATGGAGAATGGAGTTCACCAAGGTGCTCCCACAGGCCACCTCAAGGAGGGTGGCAGTCTGGCCAGTACTTACACTGTGTGCATCCTAAGGGGTCCCTGCCTGCAGCTCCACAGACTTCAGCTGTTCTCCCAGCCCTTAAATTTTGGAAACAAGGGCTGGAGAGATGGCTCAGAGGTTAAGAGCACTGGCTGCTCTTCCAGAGGACCTGGGTTCAATTCCCAGCTCCTACATGGCAGCTCACAACTGTCTGTAATTTCTGTTCCAGGGGATTTGACACCCTCATACAGACATATATGTAGGCAAACATCAATGTACATAAAATACAAATAAACTATTTTAAAAAATGGGAAACAAATGTTGTGGAATATTTGTACACTGTATGAAAATATATTGCTGTGATTGGTGTAATAAAAACCTGAACAGCCGGGCTGGAGAGATGGCTCAGCCATTAAAGGCTAGGCTCACAACCAAAAATATAAGAGTTCGGTTCCCAGCACCCACAGCTGTCTCTCCAGCCACAAAAAAGAAAAGAAAAAAAAAAAAAAAAAAAAGCTGAACAGCCAATAGCTGGGCAGGAGGTATAGGTGGGACTTCTGGGCAGAAAGTGAACTCTGGCAAGAAGAAGGCAGGGTTGCCAGCCAGTCTCGGAGGAAGCAGCATGGGCAGTGAGGAGAGATGAGGTGACGAGGCACACGACAGAACGTAGATGAAAATAAATGGGTTAAGTTACAAGAGCTAGTGGGATGAGCCTAAGCTATGGCTAAGATTTCATAATAAGTCTCCATGTCACTGTGAGCTGGTGGCCCGAAGAAAAACCTGACTACAAACAAGGTCTTGTGAGCCAGTGTGGACACCGAGTTCTCAGGCCACCATGAGGTAAGGAGCCTTCACCACCCACTCCCCTGGTCTTCACTTACGCTTCACCAAGGGCCTTGCAGCAAGAGGAAAGATTATGAGCCGAAATCTTTGAAACCGTATGCAAAATAAATCCACTCTCCTTTAATTAAAAAGAAAGCCCTAGGACTTCCCCCATGAGAACTGAGCCGGAGCCAGGTGTGGACGGCGCACGCCTTTGGTCCCATCACTCAGGAGATCTCTGAGTCTGAGGCCCAGCCTGGTCTACAGTGAGTTCTAGGGCAATTGGGGCTACACAGAAAAACCCTGTCTTCAAAACAAAACAAAACAGAAGCAGAACTGAGCCAGAAGCCAGGAGCCCCCGCAACAAACAGCAGTTTGGATTGGGGGCCGGGGTGGAATCTTGGGTCAGTTAGCTGTAACTGGCTGTGTGGCTGCCTCCAAATTCCTGTTTTGGTACCTGCAACAGGATTTACTCATTGTTTGCAAGGAAGTGAAAGACTAAACTAGTCAAATCCACAGCTACCTCCCTCCTCTCCTCCTCCGACTGAAAGCCCACGATGTTAATGAGTACCGTGTTCACTAATTCATGTCCAGACTCTCCTAGACTGGCCAGCACAATGAACTAACTGGCCTAACTCAGGAACAGTTTTCTAGAGATATCCCATTCACTCAGAGCCAGTGCTAGAGGGTGGGAGGCTGGGGGAAGAGCACAGCCCCAGTCTGGTCTTGTCCAGATAAACCAACAACCTCTTTACTGGCCTCCCACTTCTGATCTGCCCTTCTCCATGAGCCTCATGCACTAACCCAAACCCTTATCTGCTCTTCTGGATGGTGAGGCATTGGAAGGGCACTAGAAATACCCTGCTGCAGGTTAGACAGAATTCAGGGTGGTCCACACTGGCACCTGGACAGCTGGGGATCTGCCAGCTCAACAGGAAGGGTTTCAAGGGGTCTAACACCAGCAGTTGCCAGAGTCCAGGGCTCTGGGACTGAGACCTTGCTTCTCCACCCTGTGATTGGGATAGGACAGTGCTTATAAATATATCCAATGTTCTCGAGCCCCTTCCTCTAAGAGAGTGACCCCTCAGACACCCTCTCTAACATGTTAGTCATCCCATCTCGTGTAGCCTCATCAGATTATCTACCAGGCTGGCTAAGAGGCTCTGGGAAGGACTTTCATGCTTACAGCAATCTTTCCTGTGACTGCTTGGCACCCGGAAGCAGGCTGGTAACTTGATTCCCCTTCCAAACTGTCAACGCAGCGGTCCCATCTGTCTCATTAAAATTGATGTCAGCACAACCTGACAGGGCTGGAGAAAGCAGAAGGTCACAGAAAAGGGCAGTGTTTAGTGGTTCTGTCCAATCCTCCTTATGCTAGGGTAGTGTAGCCCAACAGATGCCAGAGAGAAGGTTCGACTGTGCTTAGCAGCCTGAATGTGGGCTGGACAGATAGATGGCTGTGGACAGTGATGTTTTATAAGCGTGGAGATCACACCATTATGTGGGTTCTGGTGATCCACTGGAAAACAGTAGTTCCTAAGTGTCATCACTACTGTGGCTAAATTCCTGTAGTAGAGTGAACTCAAGGTAAGAACACAGGGGTTGTAGCAGACCTTTTACCCAGGTCCTTCCAACAGGCCTCAGTTCTGTTTCCTCACCTCTGCTGGCATTTCACTCAGGTATACCCATGGCCCCACTGGAGCCGGCCAGACCTGGCTATGCACTCCAGCAGTCATTTCTTTCTTTCTCCAGTCGCTGGAAGTAAACCCATTCAGTGAAGTCCTTCATGTGGGCAACAAGTAGAAATATAGTTGGCTCTGCGATCATGTTACCATAAAACTTGCTTCCTAGAACGAACGTTCTTCAGCCAAGGGTGGCTGAGCCTTAAGCCCCATCCAGGAGATAGAATCATGTCAGAGGTTTCTGGTAAACCCAGTTTGAAAAGAAAATCAATAAAACCAACTCCTGGCTGAAGATTTAGCTAAGCACCTGAAAGGCAGAAGCTAGCACCAGTGAGTACAGAAAGCCTTGGCCAGTGATGTCACCGTCTCCAGCCTCGTCTCTCAAGCCCTCTGTTCTAACTCCCTGGTCAAATCTGCCTTCGACTCTTCTCACCATGGTCCTAAACCTCTATTCTGTTTACCATGGCCCTCCTTCTTGTCCAGCTAAGGAACCTGGCATATCCTAGGACAGACACTGTCAAGTTCTGTGAATCATCCAGTTCACACTGTTTTTGGTATCTGACATGGTACGCAAACCATCTGTCTGAGTATATGTATGGAGGTCAGGTCAAAGTCTGTGCTCACGGAAGCCAGAAGAGGGCATCCGATCCCTTGGCCTGAAGTTCCAGGCACTTGGCAGGAATCCTGCTTGTTGTGTGTTAGGATTCCACCCAATTCTGACCCTCATGATTGTACAGCAAATGCTCTTAATTGCTGAGCTCCCTCTATTGCCCCAGACTGCAGTAAAGACATCTAGGCTGAAGAAACCAGTGAAAAATATACTGAAGATTTGCTATGGGGGAAATAAGGCCTTGTGGTTGAGGAAAATCATACAGGTCCAACCAGCATTTCCTTCGCAAAAGATAAAAAAACATCTTAAATCATGAGACTTGGATTTTAAAATATCTAATTTGGAAGCTCCATTGACACTGAGACTTTTCTTAAGTAATAAACTAAGGTTCTAATCTTTCATATTCAATTTAAATGGCACAGCTCAACATACTACACTTCCAAATCGCCTAAACCCGCATTACCCACACTGCAGAGTATCACCCCTTCACCCAGCCCTGTAAGAACAGGGAACATTGGCACCTTCACAGTGAGCTGAGCACCAGACCTGCCCATCCCTTGCTTGGCAAGGTTTTTTTTTTTTTTTCCTGTTTCCCACCGCCCTCCTGGCTCAGAGGCTTGTCTTGATAATAAACTATGAGCTCAGCTCAGCAAGTCTAACATACACACTCTAGCCTTGTCTCCAAGTCCATTATTTATCTCAAGTCTTTAGTCATTTTTAGGCTAAATTTTAGACTAAAAGGGATCCTGAGTCAACATATGGTTAAGGCTTTCCCCTGAACTCATGTACTGGTTTGCAGAGGCTCCAGATTATTCAATTGCTGTACTATTCTTTTCTGGTGCTGGGACTCTAACCCAGGGCCTTATGCACACAAGTGCTCTGCCACTATTCCAGATTCCAAACCATTTTCACAAAGTAACTAACTCACGTACTCCCCAGGACATGAGTAGTGATGTTCCTTACCTCTAACAGACCAAAGACCCCGATCCTGTTCTCCAGAGACACAAGGCAAGCTACAGTCAGAGCCTAATTTAGAAACGTAGAGTACAACTAGGCTTTACCAAAGAGTAATGAGTTTATTTTCCTTAGTCTTAGAAAATACGTTTTTTGGCAGTCATCACATAAAATGTCCTAATGTCTTAAAAAAAGAAAGAAAAGCATGAGAAAACAGACCCAAAATGTTAAGATTTTATTTACAAAGCTTTTCCTTGTTGTACAGAAAGTAAAAATGTTGTTACAATCGCAGTGTAACTGGCAGCCAGGACGGTCAACTCACCAATCACAGCTGTCACGATACAGCAAGAGTCTTACACGAAAATCTAACAACGTTTACAATTTTGTTGGGGCGAAGTCCCCAGGCTTGGTGGTGGATTACCAAGGGGCTAAACGGAGGAAGGCGGAATGTCTCGGGAACTATTCTTTGGCTCTTTGGGTGGGGGTGTCCTGGGGCTTGTATCACAGCTACCTTTTTAAAACAGCTACCAAATCCATGAGCAGTCCAACCAGTACTCAACAGTTCTGTTTCCTGCAGATTGTTTCGGGTCTTAATCATCTTCTCCTTCATCGTCTGTCTCTCTCTTCCTCTTTTCACCTTTCCCACTTTCTTCCTCCTCTGCAATACAAAACGAGTTGTGAGACCACGGAAAAGCATTCTGCCTGGGACACTGCTAACAGAGGCAACTACCTTCTGACGGTTAGGAAATAGCAAAGACTGACACTTTAAATAAACAGGTCACTGAGGCCAGACAGGCAAAGGCACAGTAGCACCTCAACTGACATGGCTAATTGATTGAGGTTTTTCCTTCCCCATGTTTTTTTCTTAAGCTTTTGGGTACCAACCTAGCATGTCCAAAAAAATACAGCAACAACTCCACTTACCCACGACTCACAAGTGACCTTGGACAAACCACTTAAGACACAATAGGCCGGGCGTTGGTGGCGCACGCCTTTAATCCCAGCACTCGGGAGGCAGAGGCAGGCGGATCTCTGTGAGTTCGAGGCCAGCCTGGGCTACCAAGTGAGCTCCAGGAAAGGCGCAAAGCTACACAGAGAAACCCTGTCTCGAAAAACCAAAAAAAAAAAAAAAAAAAAAAAAAGACACAATAGGAAGGGATGACATGATGGAGCTGTTCTGAGAGGTGAGTAAGAGAGCACAAGGCTGAGCGTGAAACAGGGGCACTGTCCAAGTGCACACAATCAAGAAGGGTTTGGTCTGGTGTTCTATGCCTGCTGCACTCATGAAGCTAGACCATCAGTACCAAGAATACCACCTGCTCAGTGTGACCAAAGTCTCACAGAGACACAATCTCTAACTACTCTGGAAGCCAAAGCAGGAATGCTGAGATTTATTAAAGACAAGCTGAGCGAGTAAGTGCTTGTCCAAAAACAAAACAAAAAAATTAACTTGGGAGCATTTTCCTGTAATCTTTGACGAAGAGGACAAACAGAAATTATATACATCAGACTCACCTTCATCCTCATCTTCATCCTCATCTTCTTCATCTTCATCAACTTCTCCATCATGTCCAAATTCTTCTTCCTAAACAACAGAGAATAGCATAACATCACTGGATTCTGCTAAGACACATGGTTCAACCGGTAAAGACGAAACCCTGGCAACCTAACCTAAGATCAATCACTGGAACCCACATAGAGACAAAACGGGAGAATCAAGAGAGCTCTTGAAAGTGGTTCTATGTCTCCATGCAGGTTTTGCTATGGGTATGAAAACACACACACACACACACACACACACACACACACACACACACACACACACACAGGCTTGATGGCTTACAACTGTTATTCCAGCAATTGGATATGGAGACTGGAAGACCAGGAATTCAGGCTAGCCTGGGCTACATAAGCCCTTACTCATCAATCCCTCATAAAAAAATAAAAATGCAAAGAGGAATATACTTTCAAATAGTTATAACACCACATTAGAGGGAAAACTGTTATTTTTACATACTTGGCTGCACAGAGATGCTAATTTAAAAAAAAAAAAAAATCAACCTGTTCTTTTTTTATTATTATTTTAAATTTGTTTTTTATTTTATGTATGTTGGTGTTTTGCCATGGATATCGGGTCTCCTGGAACTGGAATTACAGACAGTTGTGAGCTGCCATGTGGGTACTGTGACTTGAACTCGGGTCCTCTGGAAGAGCAGTCAGTGCTCTTAACCACTGAGCCATCTCTCCAGCCCCCTAATTTTTTTTTTAAAATGAGCAACAGTCTGGAGAGATAGCTTAGAAATTAAAGAGTCTTGGATGTTCTTCCATAAGACCTACATTCAATTCCCAGCACCCACCTGGTAGCCTAACTCCACTCGTAGGAAATCCAGTGCTCTCTCTTCTGACTTCAAAGGGCACCAGGCATGTATGTAGACACATATGCAAGCAACTCATACACACACATGCATGCACACAAATAAAAATAAATCTTTAAAGTGGGGGGAGGGGTAATCCCAGAACAGAACACCTCCCTTCCCTTAGGCTCTGGTTTAAACAATAAAATAAAACTGCCCTCTAAGCCAGTTATGTTTGCACACACCTGTTACACCATCCATTACAAAGGGGTGGGTGGGGGTGGGCAGGTGGTCAGTTTAGTCTATCCTGAGCTACAAAGACCTCAGTTCAGTAAATAAGTAAAATAAAAATAAAATTATTAAAACATCAACGTTCAGCCAGACGGTGGTGGTGCAAGCCTTTAATCCCAGCACTTGAGAGGCAGAGGCAGGCGGATCTTTGTGAGTTTGAGGCCAGCCTGGTCTACAGAGCGAGATCCAGGAAAGGCACCAAAGTTACACAGAGAAACCCTGTGGGGGAGGGGGGGAGGGGGCGCGCCAGAGGAGAAGGACACTACTTGTTTCAGGCTGGAGAGATCGCTCAGAGGTTAAGAGCACCGACTGCTCTTCCAGAGGTCCTGAGTTCAATTCCCAGCACCCACATGGTGGCTCACAACCATCTGTAATGAGATCTGGTGCCCTCTTCTGTACACATAATAAATAAATAAATCTTAAAAAAAGCTTCAATAAATGTTTTTATATCTTATATTGCGGTACTGGTTTGGAGAGATTTCTCTATGTATGTGGGGTCAGGTTGTAACCTAGGACACTGTGCATTCAATTTTGAAGATACAGCCTTGTTTAGCCTAGGCTAGTTATGGTTTAGCCCAGTGATGTTCCTGGGATTACAGGAATACCCTCTTAAACAAAACTCAGTCATCTGCTCTTTCAAGGCAGAAGTACATACATTTAACCTTGAACTTCCAACCACAACTCTACATCCCTTCTTTGGTAATATGAAAGGCAACTCAGACATAAGTGCAGTATCTAGGCAGCATTAAGCAGGCATATCCCGTATGCAGACAAAAGCTGCCCTTATCAGCCTTTACCCTAACAGAAGGAAGAAAAGAGTTACATTACCTCCCCACTGACTTCATCTTCATCCTCTTCTCCTTCTACATCTTCGTCTTCATCTTCATCCTCTTCTTCATCATCCTCCTCTTCTTCACCGTCCTCATCTTCCTCTTCATCTTCCTCTTCTCCTTCTGAAAAGAGTCCAAAAGAGAAATTACTAAGGCTGGGCACACTTTTAATCCCAGTACTCGGGAGGCAGAGGCAGGCAGATCTCTGTGAGTTCAAGGCCAGCCTCGTCTACAGAGAGTTCTAGGGCAGCCAGGGGCTGCTACAAAGAGAAAACACTCTCTAAAAACAAAACTAAACAAAACAAAAAAAGAAAGGAAGAAATTACTAAATAACCTTGATGACCCATAGGGTCTAACTGAAAAGGTCAGAGAGCCCAAAGTTGGCCTACAATAAGCTGGTCGGTGCCACAAACATCAGGAGACTTACAGCTGCCCTCTTTCTACCCGTCCTTAATCCCAATAGAGTATCCGAAAATCAGGAAGCTTCGAGTACTACATGCCTACTCTTACTGAATAAAACCTGCCTCAACTTCACACCGGAGGAGGGCTTTCTACTCTGCCATGCCTGAAAGCACTAGGGTTCTGTTTGGTTGTCTTTTTTAAAAGAGAAGCACGATGTGATGGCCTAAGCAAGTGCCCAGGACAGTGGAAGGAAGACCAGGAGTTTATGACCAGCCCCAGCTCCCGAGACAATTTCAACGCCTGCCCCTCCAAACAAAAATGGCAAGCCACGCTATTAGGAACAGTGCTGAGAGCGGCTGCCAAGCCAGAGCTCTAAAGGATTAATCCCAGGCCACAGAACAGTCCAGGCTCCTGGGTGCCCAGCCTAGAGGTAGTTTCCCCTCTACCAGCCTGCAGTTCCCTGTGGTCTCCTGCCTCTGTCCTTCCCATTCCACATGGCTACTGCCACAAACTGACTTTCAGCCCCTACTGTGACAGACCTGGGGCTCTTTACCTAGCAGAGGGCCCTCACATGCTCTCCCCTCTCCCCCTCCCCACCCCCTCATTTCAGCACCCTTCCTTCGCTTGTGCTCGGTGCTGACTGGAATCCCGTCTTGCTTCATTTTCTTTTGCTGTGCTGAGGACAGAATCCAGGGCCTCCACAAGTCAAGCAAGCCTTCTACCACTGAGCTACATCCTCACCCTTGGGCTAAGGATATAGCTCAATGGCATAATGTGTTGTTTACAGCAAACTTACATAACCACCGCGAATAACTTAGGAATAACTGGACATAGGAACTGGAACAGGGTGAACTACCCTGTTCTGCCCACTGTCCCCTGTATCTCATTAATTTGCCCGTCTCCAGCTTTTGCAAAATAACCCCTGTCTAACTGCACCCTCCTGGGCTTTGCTGCTCATTACTATCTTGTATGTTTTCAAAAGTACTAAGCTACCACTCATGGCTTTCAATTTCTTTCTTTTTTTTTTTTTTCAAAGATTTATTGATGTATTATGTATACAGCATGTATGACTACAGGCCAGAAGAGGGCACCAGATCTCGTTACAGATGGCTGTGAGCCACCATGTGGTTGCTGGGAATTGAACTCAGGACCTCTGGAAGAGCAGTCAGTGCTCTTAACCTCTGAGCCATCTCTCCAGCCCCGGCTTTCAATTTCAAAGACTACCCAGACAGACTTGAAAATACAAAGACACCTAAGTACATGAAAAACTTTGATTAGGAGCTGAAGAGACAGCTCAGGGTTAAGAGCACTGGCTGCTCTTCCAGAGGTCCTGAGTTCAATTCCTAGCAACCACATGGTGGCTCACAACCATCTGTAATGAGATCTGGTGCCTCATCTGGTGTGCAGGCACAACACTGTATGCATAATAAATAAATAAATCTCAAAAAAAAAAAAGAAAAAAAACCTTTGATTGATACTAAAAATTCTGAAAGATTAGTCCTTTTTTGCATAAGATATTTGCTATATAGACTAGGTTGACCTCTAACTTGTAAACCTTACTCCATCTTTGGAGTGCTGAGATTTTAAGTGTGCCACCACACCCACCTGAAAAAAAAAGTGAATTCAGTGTTATATCCAGAGATTATACTTCCATGAATAAAAAGTGGAACCTAAGATAATGTGTCTGGAAGTTTATGGGCCAGGCACTAAGCTAGAAAGGCAGAGTCAAGGAGACACTGAGATAACAAGCTCTTCAAACACATGAAGGACTCCGGGGGCTGTATGAAGCAGCCACTTAACAGTTGGCTCCATGGAAAAATGAAAAACCCTACTGGCTAATAAAACCACTTGATTTTCGAGCATTTTAGGGTTATAGAACTGAACAGGAACACAGGCATGCACACTAGCAGAGCACCATCAGGACTGTGAAAAGGCAGACGTCAGGTCACGAGATACTCAGTCTACCCACCTTCATCCTCCTCTTCTTTGTCCACACCATCCACCTCTGCATCTGAGTCAGGAGCTTCCTCTACACCATCCACCTCCACGTCTGAGTCAGGGGCTTCCTGGTCCTCTCGGTCATAGCCATCCAGATAGGACAGCTGGGGCAGGAGCTTGAAGACACTCTCTCGGTAATCATTCAGGTCAGTGACCTCACAGCCAAATAGATCCAGGCTTTTCAGACAATCCAACTTTTTCTAAAGGAAAGAACCAAAAACCACGATTCCTAAATCAAAAGAACATGTCACCAAACCATTTTCAAGAGGTAAAAGTCTAGGCTCCCCATCAATTAGCTGCTACCCATTCATCCCTGTACACAGGAAAACACTATGCTTCTGGCTCCCCTAGAGAACAATGTCTTGTGGCCGGGTGGTGGTGGCGTATGCCTTTAATCCCAGCACTCAGGAGGCCGAGGCAGGTGGATCTCTGTGAGTTCGAGGTCAGCCTGGTCTACAGAGCTAGTTCTAGGACAGCTAGGACTGTTACACAGAGAAATCCTATCTTGAGAGAGAGAGAGAGAGAGAGAGAGAGAGAGAGAGAGAGAGAGAGAGGAGAGAACAATGTCTTTTCCTTTTCCTAGTAGCAATAGGTGTCTAAATGTGACCTAGCTGGACTGTACACAGGTCCACTCATGAGCAGCACTGGAGAATGGAGTGGAACCTGGCATGAGTTGTGCCAGCGTGGGCAGAAGGGTACACAGAGCTTAGATTGCACGAACAGAGAAACCTCACACTCCTTTTGTCTCTTTCAAGATCTTTGGAAGAGGTTAACATTACCAGACTTTTCTAAAGTAAACTTAAGGCATCGTCACATACAGCCTGCTGCCTTCTAGAATAGTACAAACAGCCTACTAGAGTCCAAGTGACATTTCTATGTGTGTGTACAGACAGACACATGTAACTTTTATTAACTGTAAAATCAAAGTTTGGTATTCAGAAAACTAAACAAAAAACATCAACATGGGGGGTGCGGCAAGGGAAGTAGCTTATTTGATAGGGTGCTTGCCCAGAGCCATGGATTTGATCCCCAGATCCACATAAACCAGGTATGGTAGTGCAGGCCTGTGATCTTAGTATGTAGGAGGCTAGATGATCATAAGGTCAAGGTCATTGTCAGCTACATGTGACCCCCTCACTCAGGACTCCGAAGAAGCAAGTCCTAACAACAAACCCAACAGTGATGCTTCACTTGCAAAGTTACTGCCACGTTCACACAGCCAAGAAGAAATGCGGGTCCACAAAACTCTGCTTTCAGGACTGAAGGCGGAGTCTCTGTAATTCTCTGCTTTCAAAGTTGGCTTTAAAACTCCAGAATGTGGTGGTAAACCAGTGCACTGGCTAATCTGGCTCACTAGCTATTTTTGTAAATTGGAGTTTTGTTTTTTGTTTTTTTGAGACAGGGTTTCTCTGCATAGCTTTGGAGCCTTTCCTGGAACTCACGCTGTAGCCCAGGATGGCCTCAAACTCAGAGAGATCCACCTGCCTCTGCCTCCCGAATGCTGGGATTAAAGGCATGTGCCACCGCCACCCAGCAGTTTTGTTTGTTTTTAAGACAGGGTCTCTCTAGCTGGCCCCAAATTCAGAGATCATCTGCCTGCACCTGCCTCTCAAGTGCTAGGAGCAAAGGTGTGTATCACCATGCTCAGCTAAAAAAAAGTTTTACTGGCACACAACATTCATCTGCTCATCTATCACACACATCTCCTCTCAGACTGTACTGACAGGTGAGTGGCTGTGATACAGACTCTCCTGCCAACCAAGCTTCGTGTTTTCATTATCTGACCCTTAAGGAAAGGGCTGCTGACTCTTACAGAAGAACCCTCATCGCCTCATATGGAAAGGGCTCACCTGAGTTTTATTCTCAGAGCAGAATCAGGGAAGACCCAGCAGCAGGACTACAGGCAGAGTTATACCTGCCCATCAAACACACAGTGTACAATGATTTAAGTTGCCCACCCAATACTGTGCTTGTGAAAGTCAACCCCAGATGTCTTGAGACGGCAGGCCCAGCCCTGCCAGGTTTAGGGGTGGCTGACTTTCTAGCATGCAACTTTCAGATTAGGTTTCCTAGCGGGCGACTTCAGAAACCCAGGTATGATTTCTTGCCAAAGAAGAAAAACTGCTGTAATACCATCCCAAATAAGAGCTCCACTCTTTTTGGAGACAGCTTTTCTCCCTAGGTTGGCCTAGAACTCCCGATCTCAGAGTTCTACACTGTACCTGGCTACAGAAAGTACGATCAGTTTGGGCAGCCTCCTAGGAGGGTTTCCTCTACGTGCTCCCCCTCCTCCTCTTCTCAAGCGCACGTCTCGACACGCAGCCTTTGTCTCCGTCTGCTTGCTTTGGCCCTCAGCAGCTGGGAGGATGACACACCACCACCACCCTTGGATTGCCTAAAACTGTTTATTAATGGACTGGGCCACTGATTGATCTACTGAACAGGGCTGTCAAGGCCATCCTATTCTGAATGGCATGCATCTTAGACGTTTGACAAAGCACCCATTATCAAATAATTCGGACATGCCAAACAGTATGGTAGGAAATGAAAGAGAAGCAAGTTGACAATAACAAATCCTACATAACTACAGTACTCTGTAGACTGTTTAAAGCAGTAAAATTGTACTTACAGCCCAGTAGGCTCAAAATACAGATTATACAGGATCCCGATGTGATGTGTAAACACTGCTAAAAACTTAGCAACCATACCATGCCAGAAACTTGACCTAAGCTAGCCATAATAAACATAAAACATTTATTAACAATAATTGTGCTTGCCTTCTTAGAATTTAGAAGGGCTTTGGGGGATGATTTGGATGGCCCAGGTCTCTTAAAAAAGGTGTCCCAGGAAGTCTGAACTGATGCCTTCTTTGTCTCTCGTTAATGTCCCTGTAGCAAGCAGAGGCATTCACAATCATTGCATTGCCTGTCAAAACTGGGCTCAATGCAGTGTTCACAATGTGTGGTGATGAGGATGAGGATGGTGCTTTCCCCGCTCTAGAACATTCAGAAGTCAACACTGGACCCAGAGTCTTCTCCCTTTACCTTTCTTACAGATTTCCTTTATTCCAAGTGAGAACCAGGAGGCCAACCTAGCTCAGGCTTTTCCAAGCAGCCTGGGGTGTATGGAGCCATGTAGCTCTGCCACACGGTGTCAGTATCATCTAAGCCTCAGTTCCCTCAATGTAAAACAAGGGCCATATTGTCTCTATTCACTTTGTAGATACTTTTCAACAACTACCATAGATCTACAGGGCACCAAGCACCACACACCCACCACAGTGGTACAAGCATAGCAACCAAGCTTACTTCTCCTCCTTCACTGTCTTGGGACCCTAATCTGTTACAGCCCAGAACAAGAAGCCTTAAGCAAACAATCCCTGCTCAGTATTTGTCTGTGCTCTGCTTCGGTGACAGTTAACACCAACACAGGATTCCCAGAGGATTCAGTCTCCAGGAGAATCAGGAGCAGCTGGTTATCCAGCAAGGAAAGACACACTACGGTCCTCTGTTTAAAACAAATACACACACACTTCTGTACAGGGGTGCTAGTCCTCAGCTTGGCATAGCCTAGAATAAAGAGATCTGCCACCAAGCATAAACACAGGCTTGGCACTGACTGTGGGGGAGTGTTAGCCTGAGTATTCCTTTGGGAATTCTGTTTTCCTGATATTTAGGTATGGAATCAATTCACATGTAGAAAGAAAACAGGTCCCCAGAGCAATGGAAAATTAAGTGAATTTGGATTTGATCCTGCCATTAATTCCAAACAATTACTTAGGCTTTCTACACTCCGTTTCCTCTCTAAACAGGACAGCCATTCTCTGTTCTCTGGGCTACCAGCCTACAATGAACAAATATTAAATGTCCTTGGATACAGCAAAATGCAATGCATTATCTTTAACTTGGAAACGGGCTGCTCCACACAGAAAAAAAATGAAACTGGCAAAACTGAAGGAGTGGGAACATCTAGCCACGGACAGTAGGAAAAAAGCAAGATCTGCAGAACAAGGGCAAGAAACGAGCTCTCAACACCTACAACAGAGAAGCTCCGACAGGAAGACAAAAGTAAAGGGGCACGCGAAATGACTGAAACTGTCCCGACACTGCCGAAGGGGGGAGGGGGAGGAGGAGGAGGAGGAGGAGGAGGAGGAGGCAGCCCTTCACCTCCAGAGGACCAAGAGAGCAGGGTTCTATTTTTGCTTGACAGAGTTTCCCACAATCCAGTTCAGGCTGGCCTCAAACTTGCTATGCATGGTGGATGACCTTGAACTCTTGATCCCCCTAGGACTGAGGCATGCTTCAGTTTATGGAACCCAGGGCTTCATGCGTTCTGTGCAAGCATTCTGCCAACTGAGCCAAACCCACAGCCCCAACAGAGCACTCCTCCAGGGAGATAAACCCTCTATTTTCTCCGACACCTGCTGTCTAACTCTCTCACGGTCCAGCCTGAGGCTGTCTCTCTCCTGTTACTAACCCTGCCTCCAGAACCTGCACAGTGGCTGAGCTCTCCCTCAACAGTTTTCCAATCTACAAAATAAAATGTCTTCCTCCTGACTGTCCTGAGCTCTTAAGTAAGGCAGGAATACTGTCTTCTCTGCTCTGTTTGCTTAAGTCCATATACCAGGTTTACAACCCAAAAGGCACTTAAAATTTGGTCTCTTTAACTAATCTACAATAAGACTGAAGATCTGTGTCTACCCCAAACTCTGCAACAGTGATATAGGGAAGCCTAAGATCACCAACCACAAGACCCACAACCATTGGAGCTGCCCTTCTTGACTGTGCTGAAATGTCACCTAAGACAGACTGTTCTGTTACAATTCAGAATAGCTTGGCCAGTCTAGTGGGAAAAATTAGGAGACATGTTTAAGGTTATAGTAACTATATGTTTAAAAAGGATAAAAACCATGAAAAATTCTCTACTGCATGACACCATCACAGTTTCAGTCAGGGAGCCAACTCCCAGGACTACACCGTAGAGACTGTGAGTGACCTTTAAAAGCCACTCTACGAAGAGTAGAATGATGGCATTTTTTTTAAGCCATTTATTCTTCTCAATGATTTCTCCCACTAGAAATATGAAAATGAACATGACACAACCCATTCTCTAAATTCCCAATCACTCACCAAAGGTTCCAAGGTGCTGATGTCTTTCAGCTTATTTCCACTCAGGTTCAGATGTGTGAGGCTTGGAAGTTCTTCTGCTAGTCTGTCCAGACCTCCATAGATCCTATTATCGCTGAGCTCAAGCTAAAAGGAAACACACATACAGAGAATCACTCACAACTGAATTGGGATAAAAAGCAAATACCCGTATCAAAGAATCAGGCAGACGGCACTGCACACATCTGCAACCCCACAACTCAGAAGGCCAAGGCAGGAGGAACCAGAGTTCTAGGCCGGCCTGGGCTACAGAGAGAGACCTTTTCTTTTCTTTTTTTTTTTTTTTTTTTATTTACTTCAATTTTTTTTTATTTAAGCTAATTTTTAAATATTAGCAGTGTAGATCGTATGTCTGTTTTTTTTATTTTTTTATTTTATGTATATAGGTATTTTGCTTGCCTTTATTTTAGTTAGTGCCTGGTGCCTGAGGAGGCCAGAAGAGGGCATTAGATGACCTGGAACTGGAGTTACAGACAGCCGTGTGGGTGCTGGGAATTGAACCTGGGTCCTCCAGAGAGTAGCCAGCACTTGTAACTGCTGAGCCATCCAGAGAGAGACCTTTTCTCCTAACAAAAATAAATAATAGCAGCAAAGCTACAAGCGCTGGTGAAGTGACTCCTCAGGTAAAGGTACTTGCTGCCAAGGCTGACAGACCAAGATCAAGTTCAACCCTGGGACCCACTTGGTGGAGAGAAGTGACTCCCTAGGTTGTTCTCACATTTCTACATGTGTAGCATGTAGAACTGCTCCCCTAGAAGCCCTGTTTGTTAGATTATAAACATTCCTCTTTATTTGACTAAATCCAAATCAAGTAGTTGATAGATACCAGCAACATTTGGGATGAGTCAGGCAGCTATGCCAGAAAGTAGGAAGTTCTTTAAAAAAAGATTTTATGTGTGCTTTGTATAGGCGCCATGTGCATGTAGTGCCTGTGGAGGCTAGAAGAGGCCATCAGATCCCCTGTGCAAGGCCATGCAATCAACACCTAGCACCAAGTATGTGTTGTGGCAAGGGGGTGCCTGGGCGCTACCTAGGGGTTTATAAAGCCTTATCCTCAGAGGCTGCTGCTTTTGTAAACCTGGCACTAACTTCCACGGTAATTTAGTTTCTCATACAGGCAATGGTGTGCCCACAAAAAGTGTGAGCACTCACTAAAAATTGCTAGTGTCTCAGAGTATAAGTGGAGATGTAAATGAAAGTCTTCCTTTTGCAGATAAACACTCAGGCCATGGGACCCAGCAGTCCAGAGCAGGTGTTATTCGGCCAGGACAGAGTTCAGGTCCTAGCACCCATGTTGGAAGAAGGCTCACAACCACCTGTAACTCCAGCTCCAGGGAATCCAATGTCTTCTTCTGACCACTAAGAGCATTCCCCCACATGTAAATAAAGACAAACAGATAGACAGGAAGGAAGAACAGATGGACAGATACCCTAGGCCATACAGATGGCTCAAATTTTTTATGTTGGTGACAAGATAAAAAGGTAGTCAATCATCACGTAGTGCTTGGGTGCTGGTCACTTTTCAGAGCACATTACCTCATTTGCTCTTACAATAAACTCATCTTCCCATTCACAGACAGGGAAATAAACTGCAAAAATGTGACTGGTGACTCCACATACTTGAGCTGCTAAAGAACTCCTGGTCCACCCACTGTGCTCCATACATGCCTGGTGTGCTAACTGTGGAAATTTCATGTGGATGGGCATGGTGACAGGGGCTTGGAACCTACCTACCCAGGAGGCTGAGGTAGCATGCCACCCCATATAACTTAGAGACCTAGTTTCCATGTTTTAAAAGGGTACAAAAGACCTGGGAATATGGCCAGTGTGTAGAGTGCTTGTCTAGGTTTCCTAAGACCCATGAGTTCAGTCCCCAGGACACAAGACAAAACAGCCAAAAAACAAAGAAAACCAAGCAAACAATACGACTTCACGAACTAAAGGCTTTGGCATGTCATGAATAGAATACTAGTCTAGGAGGGCAGTGAGTGTGAACAACAGCTCACGCCCCAAGCCTGAGGACCCAAGTTTGGAGTTGTTCTTTGACCGCCATTCGAATGCTGTGGTTTGTACCCCATTCACAAGTACATTTTCAGGAGAAAGCAAAACAAACCCGTTAGTCAAACCAACACAGACTCAAGCATGACTCTCATGATTTCTGGAAACTAATAGAAACTTCCCTTCTATGTTTAGATCATATAGCTAGAATATCACATCTTCCTACATGAAGAGACAATAAGACAATCCAAAGCATTTACTAGCATGACACTTAAGACCATTTCTGTATCAATTTTCTTAGTCCTTGTTTCTTATTAAGAGTCTGTGTGTGCTCTGAGGTAGGAAGAACATACAGTCCTTACCAGCTGTGAGAACGTTCAATCTGCCTTTTAAGTATGATCACCTTCTCATCAGCCCTGTGAGTGCTCAGGGTTTAAACTCTTCAGAAAAAGCCCAGTATGGTGCAAGCTTGCAATCTCAGCACTTGGGAGGCTGAGGCAAGAGACTGTGCTCTAGTTCATCCTAGCTGCACACAGTGAGACCCTGTCTCAAAGAACCGAACATCTGAGAAAGACTGAATAAAGTCATTGTGGTGCTTGATCTCATTGCTGACTTGACAGATTTGGAATTAGTGAGGGACACGCTGTCTGAGGGTTTCCAGAGAGGGCTAATGGAGGGAAGCATGCTGAACACACGTGGCCCTCTCATGGCCTGAAGCCCAGACGGAATCAAACAGAAGAATCCACGTCTCTTCTCCCACCTGCACACACTGCACCAACTGCACTGTATCCATCCACCACGCCAGGTGTGCCACTGCCCCCGGCACACCTCCTCACCATACTGACTGTGACTGTGCCCTCAATGTGAGCCTGGGGAACACTCCTTCACACTGTGTGAATATGTCACTGTGACTGGTTTAATAAAGACGCTGACTGGCCTACAGGTAGGCAGGATAAGGTTAGGCAGAAGAATCAGACTAAGGGGACACTGGGAAGAAGAGTGGAGTTCGAGATTCGAGACAAGACACTATGAGACGCAGATGAGAGACAGCAGGATGGAAAGTGTGTACATGAGGTACACAAGCCTCAGGGCAGCACATAGATGAATAGAAATGGGTTAATTTAAGTTATAAGAGCTAGCTAAAAACAAGCTTGAGCTATCGGCTGAGCATTTATAATTGATCAAATTCATGCAAAACAGATGCTGAAATCTTTATAAGGGTCTCCAGATGATCCATATCTTTCCAATGTCACTGACCACCCACACATGTAACTTCTTAAATGTTTTTTAGATTTTGTGTATGAGTGTGTTTGTAGTGTGTCTGTGTATCACATGTGTGTCCAGTGCCCATAGAGGTAAGAATTCGTGAACCACACCACGTCTCCTTTCCTTCAACAATGCAAAAGATTCATGTTTGACCCTAACACCAGAGTTCTGTGGGTGGCTTTAGGAAAATAGTTGTTTCTTTCTTGGTGGGCCTGTGGCCACACCTACCAATAAACAGTCCGCAGGAGTCAAGTTTCTTCCACCTCCTTGACAAACAGAGACAAGAGAAAACCTTTTTTAAGAGGACTAGAAGGGAAGGCAAGAGATGGTGACTAGAGGGGAGGTAAACTAACAATGGCCAAAGAGAAATAGAGCAGGCTTATTTTTTGTGGGTCTTTTGGGTTTTTTTTGGGGGGGGGGCAGGGTAGATGGAGAGCCCAGACATAGCAGACAGTGCTCTGCCTGGCCTGGGACCCACAGTCCTTCACGTTTCTGCCTCCTAAAAGCTGGATTACAGGCAGATACCACATGGCGTTGTTACACAGGACTTTCCTCGTCACCCACAGCACATTTCAAACTCTCTAGTTACTGAGAATTACACTGCAGGGCTAGAGATGATTCGGCAGTTAAGAGCACTTGCTGTCCTTGCAGAAGTTGGGTTCAGTTCTCAGCACCCACAGGGCGGCTGACAACTGTCTGTAACTCCACCTCCAGATCCGGTGCCTCTGAGGCACACATAAACACATGCATGCCCTACATAGGTAAGACAGGCATCATTTTCCTCTTCATCTACAGATATGTTAAAGCACAGAAAGAAGGAGGCTCTTATGACTCCTGAGCCAGAGCCTAAGAGCAAAACCTAGCTAAGGAAAATAAAACTTTCAACAATTAACTAATTATTTATAGCAGTTCATAATCCAACAGGTATTATTTCCAAACTGTTACTGCAACCCTGCAGGTCAGGTGTAGCTACCACAGGTGATAAAGCTGTGAACCATCTTAGAAAGGAAGATAAGACAGCCCAGCAACCTCGCAGTGCCACAGCCCACTAAAGCTCGAGCTTCTGCCACACAAACCAAACCTGTGTGTGCATTTCTCTCCCCAATGGCTCTCCTTTCTTAAAAATTAAACCATATGCAGGCTGGTGGGGTGGGGCACATGCCTTTAATCCCAGCACTCAGGAGGCAGAGTGGATGTCTGTAAGTTCCAGGATAGCCAGAGCTGTTACACAAAGAAACCCTGTCTCAAAAAACAAAAAGCAAGAAAGAAAACTTACCTTTTTCAATTTCGGTAGCTTGGGGAGATCGGACACTGAAAACAAGCCTACACTTATTAAACTGAGGAACTCTAAGTTCACAAACTCATCTGTTAACCCCTCAATTTTTCCATCATTTGCTTTGCAATTGTCCAAGACAAGTTCTCGAACCTGTGGATACAAACAAAAAAGGGAATAAGCTTTAAAAAACCATAACAGGAGACAACAAAAAAGCAAAAACCTAAACATGACCCCATAAAACACCCATATTCAAGGACAGCCTTTACTTAAGAGGAGGTTCAACTACAAATAAACAAAGCATGATTAGCCTTATAGCAGTAGCATAGTAAGACCCAAAGACCACTGTTAATTCATGCTAATAATAATAATAATAATAATAATAATAATAATAGTGTATATTCCATATCCCACAGTTCTCAGAGTGTAAGTGACGCTATGTCCCTGTTCTTTTCACGGCTGTGCCTCCAATGGGCTTTGTCTAAGTTCAAGGACAGAGTGAGGAAACCCTCCTGGACTCCTAAGCCCAGGAAGGGCACAACCACAGGGAGAGGAACACTCCACTTCACCATCAAGATCATCAAGGCACTGAGCACTTGAACTCAAGGAGCCTGCTGCTCTGAATCGGGAACTGATCTTACTACCTCTCAGCTTTTGAATAGTTCCCTTGCCATTTGTGTGTGTGTGTGTGTGTGTGTGT
>CABHPP010143590.1:7113-40119 GCA_902168425.1 Peromyscus attwateri
AGAGAGAGAGAGAGAGAGAGAGAGAGAGAGAGAGAGAGAGAGAGAGAATAAATAAATGTAATGAAAAGTATAAAAATAATGCAATTAAGCAGGGCAGTGGCAGCACGTCTTTAATCCCACACTCAGGAGGCAGAAGCAGGCAGTTCTCTGTGAGTTCATGTCCAGCCTAGTCTTCAGAGCAAATTTCAGGACTGCCAGGGCTACACAAAGAAACTTTGTCTCAAAAAAAAAAAAAAAAAAACCAAAAACAACAACAACAAAATCATCTTAAGGATCCAACCAAATCATCCTGCTAGGAAGTTCGTACCTCTTAGGAACGGAGTGCCAATTTTTAGCCAATGTATCAACTATTACCTAGGGTTGAGAGAGGACAAAATAAAAACTAAAACTGTAACAGAGCCCTAGACTTTAGTAAACCCCCAAACCTTAGCACAACTGATTCCATGATGGAGTGCCATTCAGTAAAACTCAGCACACAGACAGCACCACCTTACAAAACTAAAGCAAAACCATCAACGTCCACAGCTCTGGGAAAGTCTCTAAAAGTACTAACCTTGCTTTTTGGCTTCTGTAGTTCTGCTTCTAGCTAACTGTTCTTGTCAACCCAGAACATGGTTTTTGTGCTTAAAAGCTCACCCCAGAAAGGCTTGGGGCTACCCTGGGATCCCAAACACCCAGTGTAGTCACTGGCTGGCTGATGAAGATTTGCTATTGGCTTAAACCCATATCCGAGGAGTCTTTGCTGATGGACATCCCACAACAAAACAACTACTGTTTTCTAAAGCTTTATTTCCAAAGTGTTGTGAAATGCTGTTGACTTGGGTCTCGTCCCTCTAAGCCGGCAGTTCTCAACTCCTTTGTGGGTTGCAACCCCTTTGGGGGTAGAACAACCCTTTCACAGTGGTCTCCTAAGGCCACCAGAAAACAAAGATACATTCTGATTTATAGCAGTAGCAAAAAATACAGTTATGAAACAGCAATGAAAATAACTTTATGGCTGGGGTCAGCACAGCATGAGGGACTGTGTTAAAGGGTCGCAGCATTAGGAAGGTTGCGAACCACAGCTCTGAGCTTATGCAGAGGAAACTTGTTTTCTCCCTAAACACAGATGCAATTGGTTCAGGCATTTCTTTGTCTCCTGTTCTAGACTCTCACTCAAAAGCTGCCCTCCTGATGCAGGTCCCTGCCCTGCGGCTCTCTAATTATATGCTTTGGGTAACTTCTGCAAACACTTACCTTGGAGGGCGTCCAAGCAGCTTTCCACTGAGTCCTGGGGCATACAGAAGGTGTCTCTGTGACCTGCCAGTGCATATTTGCTTAGTGATGACAGAGGTCACCAAAGTCCAAAAACCTTTGAAATCACAACCTCCAACCCAGGCACCGGGCGAAAATCAGCACACACCTCATACTCAGCCAAATGCTTTTGGAGTTTGCTGTACTGGGGCCATTGAAAGGTATTTATATAGCTGGAACTTTCTATGGCCCGCCATAGAAAATCCAAATCAGACCAGTTTACACACAAAGGGGAAAGCACTGCTCCTCTAACTGAAGATTTGGGGGAAACCTCAGGATCCACGTATTTAACTGACCTGAGGGGCAATCTCTCCCTCAGTTAGAAGCCCTTCCTTTCATTTTCCAAGTGACTGTGTCTCGTTTCTGTTCAAGCACTTCAGGTGAGCACAGGGTCAGTAACCAGGCTGAAACACATCTAAAGAAAGGATCTGCTGAGGAAGTCATTTTCCAAATCAGAGGTGAACCACACAAGAAGACAGAGATGACAGCCTCTCAAGGACAGGAACATCTAGCCAACAGACAGGAGCCCTTTATCTGTGACACTTCCCAATCTACTGTCCTAACAATGATAGAGAGCAGACAGACCGTTAATTTTATTACTTTTTTTTTTTTTTTTTTTTTTTTTTTTTTTGGTTTTTTCGAGACAGGGTTTCTTTGTATGGCTTTGGAGCCTGTCCTGGATCTCCCTTTGTAGACCAGGCTGGACTCAAACTCACAAAGATTCGCCTGACTCTGCCTCCCGAGTGCTGGGATTAAAGGTGTGCGCCACCACTGCCCGGCAATTTTATTACTTTTTAAAAGTTATCAACAAACAGTATGCCACCAACTTCTCCCAGGCTGACAGCTTCTGTGGCGCTGCGTTTCTGGAGCCCCTCCTCTCCCTCAGCATCTTCCTGGATCTTTGACCATCACAGCTTTGCATGCTCTTCCTGGCTGTGACTTTCAGCTTTTCCATCTCCCCGGTGAGATTGTCTAGCTGCACTCAGAACAGTTCTACGTGAACAGCTCACTATATCTGACACTGAACTACACCTTTGCTCCTCCCACGGTGGCTCTGACCTCAGAAGATGCACACACATGACAAGTAGTCAGGAGAGCTAGGAGGAATGTGTGGGACACCTCCCTCACCTTCGAGGCAAGTCAGCAAGGGCTGGACCTTGTGTGGGTATGCACGAAGGCGACCTGACATGGACTCAAATTATTCATTCTCAAATCTTTGCACTTGTCCAAGACAGACAGAGCCTCAGTTTCCCCCAAGTGCTTCCTGAAAAGGAAGGAAGCTACACAAGTCACATTCCTTGCTATTTGCCTTTTGTGCTCCCCTGGACTCCCTGTTTTCTTGCCTCTCCATGGTGCCAGGCCTGGAAGAGACAATAAAACATGTCTGAAGAGCATCTCAGAGTGGTCTCCAATGCATGCCAGGTAGGCCCTAGAGCCCTTGGGAGAGCACAAGCCTTCAGAGGAGAGGAATACTGAAGAGATGGATGATATCCGACATTTATCTCAATCTGAACCCTCGATGCCAATGGGATTATTTGGGTTTGTTTCTACAACAACCTAACTTCCAACCCCAAATTCATGATACTACAATATTCCCTGAACATTTGTGTGTAGCCCAGTGGTAGGGTGCTTGCCTAGCATGTGAAAAGCCCTAAGTCTGATCTCTAGTGCCACCCCAAAAAAGCAAGCCAAATTCCCAACAACTTCCTTCACATCGGCACGCTCACATACTCTTCCAGCCAACTACTCTCTGAGGCTAAAGAGTTCCTGCCCCAATTCAGAGGAGACTAAAGCTATGAGATTAACAGCACTCAGCTAAGATGTCCTGACTAGGACATGGTATCAGGACACAAATCAAGATCACATGCCATCCTTACTTATCAGGAGGGACAGGTGTCAACAACCTGAGCAGGGCTACCCACAAATGTCGCCACCCCCAGCCTATTCCAGGGATCAAATGATCACCCCTGGACAGCCATCCCTCTGAGTAACAAAGCTCAATAGTTGCAGATTGCAGATTTCAATTCTTTCATTGAGTTACTCCTCAGCTCACAGGCCCAGAGAGAGGGGGGCCTTGCTGCAAAGAAAAGGAAGGTATAAGCCCTGTGCCTGGCGGGGGGGGGGGCCTGCCCGTGGGGCCCTAATGGGGACTGAGTGCCTTTGAGCATGGCCACTCCAAGAGTCCTACAGATGCAGAAAGGGACAGTGAGATTGCCTTCTGACTGTCTGGAGTCTTCCTTCAAAAAAGGCATAATTCAAGTGCTGGCACGTGCTCCTCTCCTGTGTATTCCAATGGCCACTGTGCTCTGCTACAGGCAGCATGAAGAAGGACTAAAGAGATCATATATAAGAGTGTTGCTTGCAATAATATTGCTCCTCAAAGCCACCAACTGTTGTTTTTCCATCGGCACAGTGGCTGCACCTGAATCTACAGCTGTTTTAGCCAGTGATTTGCAGCTCCGCAGTTACTGGCCCATTTCTCAGGCAGCAGCCTGGCAGGACTTTTATATCCCGACTTTTACATTGGCCTCCTGCCACTGCCACCAAATATAGTTTTTAATGAAATCTCTACCATTCTACTTATTAAAAAGACTTGGGAGTCAGAGGCTGGGGTGAAAACCTGCTAGTTCAGAGAGGTTAAGGAGCAGCTAGCTGTAGCACGAATCTTAAAATATCTTATTAATAAAATCAAACCTGAAGCCAGGTATTGGGGTGAACGCTGGAAGATCAGAGAAGCAGAACAAGCCATAGCTTCCTCACCTTGCCAATTCCTCAGCCGATCCTGTTTCCTCAAACTGGAAGCCTCTGTGTCCTCATCTGAATGGATCTCAGCTGAACTGCTGCTCAAAAGCCTAAAAGCTTAACCAGCTCTAGTTCCTGGTTCTCATGCCTTATATACCTTTCTGCTTCCTGCCATCACTTCCTGGGGTTAAAGGTGTGTGTCACCATGCAGGGCTGTTTCCAGTGTGGCTTTGAACTCACATAGATCGGGATAGATCTCTGCCTCCAGAATGCTAGGATTAAAGGTGTGTGTGCCACCATTTTCTGGCCTCTATGTCTATCTAGTGGCTGTTCTGTTCTCTGACCCCAGATAAGTTTATTAGGGTGCACAATATATTGGGGAACACAATATATCACCACAGCTAACTGACCTTCCCTTTTTGCCAGTCTCAGAAAGAGATTGTCCTGCTACTCTGCCAAACCAAAAAAAGGCCACTCAAAGTCCCTCCTCACTACTTCCTGTATGTCTCTCTATTCATCTTCCTGAGTCTTTCTGACTCTTGTGATTACTTTCTGTCAACTAGTTGCTGGTTCTGCCTCCTAACCCAAGGTTAATTTTATCTAATTAATGCAAACATAAACTTGGGGGTTCACAATGTGATTGAATATTTGACTCTGCCATGCTCTTGGAGAGACATCATTTCTGTGTCTTTCTTTAGTCATCTATCATGTTCCCTTAGCACTCTATACTGGCTTCAGGAACTAAAGCTTCCTGGCCATCACTGATTCCCCAACTCCAGTAGCCCAGTGGGTGGCCAAATCTAGTCTCTTCCTGAGATGCCAACTTCTTGGATCAACTTGAACCCAGGTAAAGTTTCTTCCCCTGGAATCTCCTGACTCTTGGAAGTGATCAACAGAACCCTTGCACATTTTTATTCACGACTAGGAATTTTTCTAGAAGATAGCCTCTTCCTAGGCCTCATCAATTACCCACAAAATGACCCACTGCAAAGGTCAATCCCAGAATGGTTTTGCAATCCTTCTACAGAGCTTGCACCAGCACACATGGTGGAACAGAGTGGAGACCTTTCCAGCTTACACTGGCCAGTGCTATATAAGGAACTCAAACAACCCAGCCTTGGAGGTCAACTTTATAATGAGTTCAATTTTTAAATGAGGACTAGTTTTATTCACATTTGGTAACTAGACACTAGAGCTGTCAACACATTTAGACAGGTCACAAAGTCCCTAAAAATATCACTTGTAGTCAGCCACTGGATTCCACAATGCTGAGGATTTAATGAAACCATTCTTCCCATGTTGGGAAAATGTCTGCACGTTGATAAACATGTTGTCAACTGCGGCAGAGCAGTGAACAAACAATTCAGTTTTGGGGTTTGTTTGGTTGGCTTTTTTAAAATAATGGCATTGCTGTCTTGTAGGAAGAACTGTTTATATTTTCAGATTAATATTAGACTGGTGTATTTTAAGCAGAATTTTGAAGGGTGACAGTTTATTTTCTTCCACAGAAATAAGATTAGTTCAAATGGTCTTAAAGAAATACTTCCAATCTGGTTTCATGGTCTCCTGCTGTTTGCTAGCTGCAGTGGGGTTTCAGCAGTTAGTTAGAAATCCCAACAGAATCAAAGCAAGTAAAATAGCATGTAAAACTGGATGCAGAGAAATGTATGGTTGCCTGTGGCTGGCTGTTTCATCCCCCCTCTTCCCTTTTCTGACTTCCCCAGTAGTTTTCTGAGCTCAGAACAAGGCATCTACTCCAGGCCCGCTTCCCACGGCCTACCACCATGAAAATAAAGTTAAGGAACTATTGACTCCTGTTTTCCCTGGATCCTACTGGCCTTTATGAGAGACATTTTAGTGAAAGATGATGAAGTGAAAATCTGATTGTGAGGAGAGACACGACACACATGAAACCCAAGGCAATGGCCAATGAATACTAAGTTGTGGAGTGTTGACTCGACAGGCGATTTCTTTAGAGAACGGAATAGACTTCAACTAGAGAGGAGGGCAGGGAGATGGCATGAGGACCCGAACTCCGATCCCCAGCACCTACTTAAAAAGCGAGACACTGTAGTGAGTATCTGTCCCCCCAGTGCCGGGTCAGGTGGAAACAGGTCGATCACTGGAACTCACTGGGCAGCCAGCTAGCTGAACCAAGTCAGCTGCAGGTTCAGTAAGAGACCTTGTTTCAAAAAGGAAAGTGGAGAGCAATAGAGGAGAGTACCCAATATCACCACTGACCTACACACACACACACACACACACACACACACACATGCATGGGTGTGCACATACACCAACCCACACACAAAGAAAGAGATTTGAAATAGAACTACCAAGTTGGACCTTGAAATAAGATGATACTGATAGTATTGATAGATGACATTGATTAGTAGGAAAAAACACCAGACTTTGTATGAATGGCCTCGTTTACTCTTCGGAACAACTCATTTCACAGATAAGGAAACCAAAGCTCAGAGAGGCAAAGGACTTTGGCCAGTGATGGAATCAGGTTTATCAGCAGTCTAAGCAGGGATCCTTCCCAGCACATCAGATGTGGCCCCTCCCCCAGTGGTAGACAAGAGTCGAATTTGTTATCTCTCCATGAAAACTGTCTTGATATTGTGATGTTGTAAAACTAACATAGTATGATTCAAGAGCCCCTGGCTCAACCTAGGCTTCCAAAAGGAAGGAAGTCATGGCTTGTTAACTGAGTTAAGAGACTAGCTGGTCATTCATTTGTTCTGAATGGGTGCCAAATCCCCCACAGAGAGAAATGAGAAGTAGGAACTTCTATAAACCACAAACAAAAGATAAGAGACCAAAACAAAAGACCTCACTTCCCGGGAAAGAGAGGAAAGAGTAACTTGAAAATTTTTTTTCTTACATTCCTTCATTGTGTGTTGGCTTGCGCAAGCATGTATGTATCACTGCACACATGCAGAGGTCCGAGGACAATGTGTGGAAGTCTGTTCTCTCCTTCCTCCCTATGGGATCCAGAGAACTAACTCAGTTTTTCAGGCTTGGCAGATAGTGCTTTACCTGCTCAGCCAGCACTCTGGCCCCCAAAATGACTACCTTTCTGGGAGACTGATCCAATGATAATGGACTCCACGTAGAGAAGAGGCATGGGTGTCTAGGAAGCACATCTGTGTGCTACCACACCTAGGATCATGGGTGATGGAATCCAGTCTACCATAGGCTATGTGGTACCCAGTCTCCAAGATGAGTTCCCATTTCTGTCATCTCCTGCTCTACTGCACCAACACTGTGCTCCCTGCCCACCTCGTGTGTGTGTGTGTGTGTGTGTGTGTGTGTGTGTGTGTGTGTGTGTGTATGTATCTCACTCCAATAGAAGTTAGCTATCATATTATGACAGGTCTATTTTTATAAGTGCAAATCAGAGTCCAGAGGGGCATCCACTGAGATTTCCAAGTCGTGTGCCCAAATAACGAATTAGACCAGGAGTGTGTGGCTAGTGATAGAAATAAAGGCGTTTTATGAAGAAAGAAGGCACTCCAGAGGGTAGAAATGGGCCACTGAGCTGGAAAAATACAGAAGCTCAGCAGCTCCAACACCTTGAGTTCTGGTCCTTTATAGGTCATTACAGTGTACATATCTTCTCCAGATCTCTCAGGCTCTTCTCCAGCATGTTCTATTTTGTTTCATTTAGTCCAGTGAGCAAGAATTTCCAATCCTTCTGTCAACTGGCTTCTCTCTCAATCTCTCTCTCTCTCTCTCTCTCTCTCTCTCTCTCTCTCTCTCTCTCACACACACACACACACACACACACACACACACACACACACACACCCCTATTCTACTGCCACTTCTGTGGAGAAAAGCCGAAGCTTTGCCAACAACCAAATGGATTTGGAAGTAGATTCTCTGACCTGAGTCAAATTTCAAGAAGAACTGGCTCAGGGAGCATCTTGACTGTGACTTCATGGGCAACCCTGAGCCAGAACCACCCAGCTAAGCTGCTCTGAGACACTGGCCTCAGACACTGTGGAGGACGATAAACGTCTGTTGTGTTGGCTGCTCCTTTTTGCATTAGACCTTAGAGGGCCAGTCTAGGGGTGTGGGGGAGCTTGCCAATCAGGCAGAGGAGCCGCTCCTGACAAATGCAGAAGGAGGAAGGAGCCTTGGGATTCTCCTGACCATAAGTCTAAAGCACATTCTGTTTCCTGCTTCCACATAGGCTACTCCTTCACCTGCAGCAGCATCCTCACGTGACTACCTGTCTCCTCCTTCCGGTACCTTCTCTCATCTCCTCCACTGGGTACTTCCTCTATAATCATCCTTGATTTGTAGACCAGGCTGGTCTTGAACTCACAGAGATCCACCTGCCTCTGCCTCCTGAGTGCTGGGATTAAAGGCATGAGCCACCACGCCCGGCCGAAGATTGTTCTAATGAGAGATGCATTCCTCTCCCTTTGACTGTCATGCTCTTGAAACAATGGGCCACTTGGAACTGGAATTTCCTCAGGAATCCAGAGCCCTGGTGCTCACTTCCCAGGAAGAGATTTCACATACTTCTGACAACTTGCTACCACCTTGGACTAGAAACTGGAGCCCCAACAATGATGGGTCTGTGATCGATGAGACCACACCTTGACCAGGACAACTTAGCTATGCATACTTCTTGCCCTTTATTTGAACCTAAATCTCACATCACAACCGTGAAAGCGGGCTTGGAGTCGATGAACGGCCTTGTTTGCTCTCCTTTCTCTGCTATTACTTGTCTCTTTCTTTGGCATGTTGAAGAGAGGTGGCCCTAGGCTTTGTCCTAAAATGCCAATAACAATCTCGTGGCCCCACCCCCCACCCCCACTCCACTCGCCTCCTTTTTCACAGCCACGACACCTCAGGGCCTGCTTCCTTGTCTGTCCATCGCACAGAACAGGGCAGGGCTGACCCCAGCACCTAGCAAAGTGCTTGTCACATCACAGCTACCCAGAAAGTTAAGAAGGACTTCCAAGTTTCAGTGGCTCCGGGAACTCAGAGCCATTGCTAGTTCTGGGGAAGGGAAGCCCCTGCAAGAAAGAGCTAGAGGAGACTCTTTGGGTTACGAGGACAAGGGCCTCCCCATTAAGAGAAGCCAGAATCAAGGCCACCAGGCTGTCTGCCCTCAGAGCTGAAACATAATGCCAAGTGAGCTGAGACTAGGAAGCCAGCTCTGGACAGGACCCAGCGTCCACCCAGGCCTCCATGTTATTCCAACCAACTGACCTTGATCTGGAAGCTAAGCTCTCTTTATTTATAAAGCAGGAAGCGCTGCCATGAGGGACGGAGCCCAGGCTAGGCGTGTGACCTGTCGACTCATCAAGTCTAATCCAGGACTGGGTTCTGGGTTAATCAGAAACTAGGTTTCTGGAAGACACCAGGCTAAGGCAAGGGAAGAGTACGCTAGCACAGTGGAGTTTTCCATTTCTTTCCTTTCTGTGATTTGATTTGGGAAATCAAACTCAAATGATGTTTTTCTCCATCTTGATCACGACCCAGAAGAAGAAAGAAACGAAAACCCTCTTGCCTTCCAGAGTTTCCCTATTCGGTCTTAATCTGCACACACAGGCTAAACCCAGGCGTGTAGGTTCCTTAGCAGCAACAACAGCAGCAGCAACAGCTGCATGGGTGGTACAACAACAGTCTGCAAGGATGTGAGAGCCGGACATCGAGGAGGCTAAGGCAAGAGGACTGTGTATAGGGACCAGTGTACACTACAAGATAAGACCCCATCAAAAAGGAAGAAACCAAAGTTTAATGTGGTTGCATTTTTCAGTCCCTGGTGAGGGATTGTAAAACACTCTGGGATTGCCAAGTAATTTCTCCAGGAAGCCACGCTGTCCATGGTTAGCCCAACCCCAGCTCCCGTCGCTACTTTCAGTTCTCAGAACTTAAGGGCCCTATTGCCCTCCCAGGCTCCATTTGGGCCAAGGTAGCTTTGTTCTAATGCCTTGTTCCAGGTAGATTCTTTAGGAGACAAAGAAACCAAGTTGCACATCTTTTTTCTAGCTTGTTTGTTTTACTACTTTGCAAATGTTTTTCCCAAAAAGAAAACCCTCATTTCTATAATTGAATTTATCTTTCTTTTATGACAAGCTATATTTAGGTGAGGTTCTATATCACACTACTGTGTATTTATCTTTTAAATCTTTCAAGTTTTACTATAAACTTTTATTTTCTAATTTTAATCAAATTTCATATAAATCATATGCAATAAAATATAGCCATTTCAAGGATTCCCTTCGATGAATTTTGAGAAAATGCATACCATTAAGTAGTCAACACTGCAATTAGTATTTCCACCTTCCACTGAACATGTAGCCCTGTATAGACAATCCCCCTTCCTGCCTCCACAGCCAAGCATTGATCTCTTTCCTCTCCCAAAAGAAGAATGGCATAGCAGTTGAACAGTGTGTTCTTTGTATCTTACTCTCTCTTTGAGCCTAATGTCTGGGGATTTATTCACGCTGTCTATGTCTTCTTTCTTTTTTGTTACTGTGCATGGTGCTGGAGATTGAACGAGGGCTTTGCACATGCCAGGCCGGTCTTCCCCCACTGAGCTGCAGCCTTCACCAGCCCTTCCCACTTTTGTTTTCTTTTCTTTTGTTTTCCCAGACAGGATTTCTCTGTGTAACAGCCCTGGCTGTCCTGAGACTTGTTTTGAAGACCAGGCTGGCCCCAAACTCACAGAGATCTGCCTGCCTCTGCCTCTCCAGTGCTGGGATAAAGGCGTGCGCCACCACCACCCAATCCTTACTTTTTATTTTGAGATAGGGTCTCACTAAGTTCCTCCAGCTGGCGTTGAACTCACTCTCACCTAGAGAGGCTATGAAATGTCCCTCTTCCTGCCTCAGCCTCCAGAGTAGCTAGGATTACAGACTACGCAACTATGCCCAGGTTTTCTTCTCTCTCTCTCTCTCTCTCTCTCTCTCTCTCTCTCTCTCTCTCTCTATTGTTGAGTATAATTTCACTCTCTGGATAAACCAGAATTTGTTTATCTACTCACTAGTTGGACATTTCCCAGGGTTTTGTTTAGTCTTATTTTCATTAAGAATTCTTTTTGTTTTACAGTTTTGTTTTCTCATGGGTTAATTTTTAATAGATGTTTTTAAGTCAGAACAATAAAAAGCACAAAGTTCACATATACCACCTATCCTACGTAAGTTCAGCCTAGCCCACTATCAACTTTCTACACCACAGTGGCACATTCGTTAAAGCGAATCAACACAGTATTGTGGACCAATGTTCAAAGCAGACACTGAAGTTCACTCCTGCTGTTTTTATATTCAGTGGATTTGGATGATGTGTACTGTCACTTATCCCTCATTATAGCATCATAGAGAGTGGGCACAAACCCTGTGTTCTGCCTGTTTATACTTGTCTAAACCTGACCACTGGCAACTAATCTTCTTGCTGCCTGCCTAGTTTTGTTTCTTTCTCGAGTATCTGTTTATGTTCTTCGCTTCCATCTGTATGTCTTCTTTGGTTGGGGTGTCACGTCTTATACTCACTTTGTAGAGTGAGTTGAATAGATTTTTGTTGTTGTTGTTGAGTTTTAAGAGTTCTTCATATACTTTTGTGTTAGTGTTTCATGGCTGTGACAAATCCCCAGAAAGAAGCAATATAAAGGATGAAATGGATCTTCATTTCAGAGGTTCCAGTCCAAGGTCAACTGGACCTATGGCTTTAGGCATGATGTTGGCAAACGATTGTAAGGTTAGGAGCATGTGGTGGGAAAGGCTACTCACCCTAAGGTAGTCAGGAAACTGAGAGAGAAAAGAAAGAGGAAGGAGAAAGGGAGAAGGGGAAAGAGGATGAGGGAAGAAGGGATAGGAAGGGTGGGGAGAGATGAAGGAGCCAGGGTAGGACACAGCCCTCCAAGACACATCCCCAGTAACCTACTCCCTCCAGCTCTCCCTACCTACTATTTACACTGCCTGCAGATAGTGCTATCAAATTATGAGGCCATCAGTAGACTCATCCACTGATCAGGTTAGAGGCCTCATGATTCAATAAACTGTCAAATGGATCCAATAAACCATTCAATAAACTGTCAAATGGATGGCACATACCTGTAATCCCAGCACTGGGGACTCTGAAGCAAGAGAATTGTGAGTTTGAGACCAGTCTGTTACATAGTGAGTTCGAAGCCAGCCAAGGATACATAGTAAGACCCTGTCATAGAACAATATTGCTGGGTGGTGGTGGCGCACGCCTTTAATCCCAGCACTCGGGAGGCAGAGGCAGATGGATCTCTGAGTTCGAGGCTGGCTTTGTCTACACAGAGAGTTCCAGGACAGACTCCAAAGCTACATAGAGAAACTCTGTCTTGAAAAAAAAAGAAAGGAAGGAAGGAAGGAAGGAAGGAAGGAAGGAAGGAAGGAAGGAAGAAAGAAAGAAAGAAAGAAAGAAAGAAAGAAAGAAAGAAAGAAAGAAAGAAAGAAAGAAAGAAAGATCTACCAGTAGGAACCAAGCCTTTAACACATGGACCTTTTGAAGAGATCCTTCATGTCTAAACTAAAACATCTTGGATAATAAATAGTCTTGTATTTCTTGTTGCTGGGACCAAATATCTGACAAGAAACAACTTAAGGGACGAAGTGTTCATTTGGGCTTACAGTTCAAAGAAACACAGTCCATCACTGTGGAAAGGCATGACAGCCGGAGCAGAAGGTCACATTCCATCTACAAGCAGGAAGCACACAGGAAATCCAACTAGGCTGTGAAACTTTAAGGTCCGCCCCCAGTGGTACACTTCTTCTGGCAAGACTCCACCTCCTAAAGACTCCAAGACCTTCTCAAACAATATCACCAGCTGGGACCAAGAGTTCAAATACATGAGCCTGTGGGGAAGGGCACCTTTTTTTATCCAAGCCACAACGCAGTTCTTATATGAGAATGTTTTGCAAATATTTTCTTGCATTCTGTGACTTGCCTTCCAATTCTCTTGATTCAACTTCCATATTTAAAGTTTTGATCCATCCATTTAGATCCCAAAGGATGAGGTGGGGAAACCAAGTACAATTATTCATCTTGTAACAGCATTTTAGCCAACAATGGATGATGATGATGATGATGATGATGATGATCCCACAACACTATCCACCAATAACACAATAGCCATCTTATTTTGTTTAAGTATACTCTATAAAGTTTGTATAATCATCAAATTGCCAAAAGACAAATTTCTCAAAATACAACATTATTCTACAAGGTTTAGTGATAAGTGACTATAGTTTTGAAGGTGAGATATCTAAATTCACCTTGGTCTGGAGAGAGAGTTCAGTAATTAAGAAAATTTGCTGTTCTTACAGACAACCTAGGTTCAATTCCCAGCACCCACATGGTGGCTCACAACCATCCACTGGCATGCACAAGGTGCACATCCATACACAGGCAAAACCCTCATACACATAAATTAAACAAAAATGTAAATCTAATAAAAACATGTTTAAAGAAAGAAATTCAGAGCCGGGCGGTGGTGGCACATGCCTTTAATCCCAGCTCTTGTGAGGCAGAGGCAGGTGGATCTCTGTGAGTTCCAGGCCAACCTGGTCTACAAAGCAAGATCCAGGACAGGCACCAAAGCTACATAGAGAAACCCTGTCTCGGAAAATAAAAAAAAAAAAAAAAAGAAAGAAAGAAAGAAAGAAAGGAATTTGCTTTTAAAAATTAAGTGCTCATGTACATTTGGATCAGAGTCATTTCCTTGTAGTTGCTCGAAACAAAGGGTGCCTGAGAATCTTCAGACACCGTGAAGTACCAAATTATTCCATGCATGAGCTCACCATATCCTGGAGTGTATATTAAACCATTGTGGAACCACATCGGGCCAGAACTTTCCCAAGGGTAACTGGAGCATCTCGGAGAGCAGAGACCATTAACCTGGAAGTTCTGAGTGCTTCTCTTCCTTTTCAAACTGACCGTTCCCTAAGGGCAGGAATAGTATCACATCTCTCAGAAAAAGATGGTCTTTCTCATCAGTCAAGAGGGCTCCTGTGAAGGTGGCGATCCTCTAGGGCAGTCTGCACCACTTTCCTGAATCACTGGCTACCTGCCTGGAATATTGGCCACTCCCTTCCCCCCATTGGCCCCCTCTCTCCCTATTAAAACTGTTTCTGATACTGTGGCTCCCTGTGACAGTGTGTGCCACCGGGAGCCAAGAGAAATAATGACCCCCTATGTTTGGTCCAGTGCTTACATTCCTCCTGGCCAGCAGAAAACCATTTGGGGATAGAACAGCCTCACCCCACAGCCAATCATCTCGGGAGGTTTAAATATGCCTCCTGCGGCCACATCTCCTGCTGAGTCTGGGTGGGGAGAGAGTGTCTTCAGCTTGACTCTGCCTGCTGCATCCCTCATCTTCTTCTGGACTACCTTGCATTTTCCACCTTTACCTGCTGCCCTTTTCTTCTTTCTCTCTTGCATTTTCATCATTTTGTTTTCCTTCTCACAAAATAATAATAATAATAATAATAATAATAATAAAATTCTGCAGCTTTAGTCAGAAGGACAAAGAACAGAACTAGGCAGAGTCCTAGGGATGTTGGGACGTTCTGGTGGAACAGCAAAGAGGATCATGACATAGAATCCAACATGGAAAACGGAGGTTGGGGACTCTCAATAATGAAATAAATCAGCCGGGCCAGGGGTGCGATGGATGACACATCTAGCAATGAGACAAATTAAGGTTACTTAGTGCTGACCAGACTTGACGTCTGCGAGAATTCACGATTAATCTATCACAGAGAACAAATTAATACACTGTGCAAATAAATGGTCCTTTGGAGCAGCTCCATCTTAATGTGGCCTGCAGCCTAAAGTGATAACACCTGGGGCACGAGACAGCACAGAGCCCTGAGCTGTCATGGGCTGGGGTCACAGGCACCTACAGCTCCTCATCTTCACAGTGATGATGGCATCACTCAGTTTCCTGCTGAGATTGTCATGATGACACAAAGTATCTTACATATGGTAAGCATGAGGCACATTCCTGTGCTTGTATAGATTTGACAAGTG
Source organism: Peromyscus attwateri (assembly GCA_902168425.1). Taxonomy (NCBI): domain Eukaryota; kingdom Metazoa; phylum Chordata; class Mammalia; order Rodentia; family Cricetidae; genus Peromyscus; species Peromyscus attwateri. Next base: position 22,174 of record CABHPP010143590.1, read on the forward strand.
GAAGTTTATTCTAGTCAAATCATCCAATACCTCCTAAAGGGCCCTTGTCCTGGTCATGAAGCTAGCATGTCATAGGCTAGCATCTCTATGGTGATGAATCAATTTGGGTTAAACAATATTTTTATTGGAGGTGCTGTGTATTTTCTTCCTTATTCCATCCACTCACTCTCCTCTCACTCCCCGACCCCCATCATCCGACAGAAAATGTTCTTTCCTCTGAGGTCACTGTCCGAGCTGCCACTGGCTGTCCTGACAGGTCTCCTAGCTCCTTTCCTGTCCCCCTCAAACCCAACTTCCACATGTTACCAGAGCGATTTCTGGAAAGTGAGACCCAGGCCCTCACACCACCTCACTTCAAGCCTCCAGCAGTTTTCCATGTCACTTAAAGCTCTCGCAGTGGCCTACAGCGTGAGCTGGCCTTGTCTTGCCCTTCCTGTTTTCTCTGCTTGGGCCCCACTGTCTGCCTCTTCCCTTAAACTTACTCAGGGCCTTCATGCTTTCCATGCTCAGATCATGCACTTGGCCTCTCAGTGTGAATTGTACCCCCCATCCAAAAAAAAAAAAAAATTTTTATGTTTTATTTTTCCCCACCCCCTGCAGGAACGTGATTGCTTTTACAGATAGCCCCTTTCTAGAGGTAGTTAAGGATAAAATTAAGTTATTCATGAGGCATCTAAGGCAAAACGATTTCTTTCTTTATCAGAGGAGATCTTGACACAAACACACTCAGGAACAACTATGGAAGGTCACAGTTAGAAGGCACCTATCTGCAAGTCGAGGAGAGGCCTCCGGAAAAAACTAAAGCTGTTGACACTTTAACTGAAGTTCCATGTTGAAGCCCCTAGTCTGTGACGCTTCCTCTGGGCAGCCCTAACAAACTACCACCACCTCCACCCACATCTTCACGTGCTTGCTGCCTCTCATTCTCAGCTCTCGGCACAAATGGCACATCCTCAATGAGGATGCCCCTGCCCATGCATTCTACACAACACCCTTCTTTCTTTTGTTTGCTTTCTTCACAGTATGTCTTGCCCGATGACCGTCGTCGTCCTGTCGGTTTTCCACTAGAATCCAACTTTGATGGGAGACGGCTGTCTTAATCTGCCACTTCAGCTAGGGTAGGTAGTGCCCGGCACAGGGAGAACAACTGGGACATAGGCACTGAATGTCCACATTGGCAAGTACCCAAGAGGCTACAAATATAAGCTGCTGCAAGCCTGGAGAAGCATGCTGCCTGCCCTGTGCCAGGAATCCTGGCACTCAAAGGGTGCCTGAGCTGAGGCTGTACACGGAGCATGGTCTGGAGAGGTCAGAGGAGAACTGTGCAAGCACACAGAGGGTGAAGGAGTTGTTCCAGAGGAACGTCTGCAGGCCCAGAGGAATGAAACAACTGTTCGACAGTGGGCATGGCCCATAGTGCCCTTGACCTGGAGTAACCTGTATTTACAGGAAGGAGGGAGAGGCAAGCGGGCACTTCAATGGGAAAGGCTGAGTGCCAGAGTCAGTCACTTGAACTTGCTTCTCTCAAGAGCTACTCATTCTTCTGCCTTATAAGTACTGGGGGGAAGTACAACGCATAGATTTGTTGATAAAAAATTAACTAAATGAATTAGTTGCATACCTGTGTACAAAAGTTTTGTTTCAGCCTTTGGCCCAAGTGGATTCTGCAGTTTCGCAGTCACATTCACAGTTTGGCTAGTTAGTGACTTCTTCAGCTACTCAACCCTTACATGTACACACCTGGTAACTTCATGCCACTGACATGACTTGTTTGCACACCACAAAGTAGAGTTGTGAGGACAATTTATGGAAATAAATTCTATCAGCTGTAAATTCACTCAAGCCTGAAACAATCCTATAGTTCAGCCCAAAGGACTAATTTCCAATTAGAATTTCTTTGTGCTCAGAGAGCACAGTCTGTGTCCCCAGTCCTCTTAAATTCATTGTTTTATAGCTCTGATACGATCTGTATGGTGAATGTTCCATGTTCCACATGGTAAATGTTCCATGTGTAAAGAATATGAATTCTTCTGGATATGCAGGAACATGCCTGTAATCTCAGCACTTTGGAGGTGGAGGCAGAAGGAGTTCAAGGCCAACCTCAGCTACAAAGTAAGTTCAAAACCAGCCTGAGTTACAAGAGACCCTGCCCTCAAAATACAACAGAGTTAGCAAGCCCCAGAAGTCACATGATGAAAAGAAAAAACTGACCACTACAGCTTGTCCACTGACTTCTATATGCATGCTGTAGCATGTACATTTACTCTCTTTTCTACATACAAATAAAATAAATGAGAAGGGATTTAAAAAATAATAACACAACGAAGAAAAAGATGCTATTGAGAGACCATCTATAAATGTCAGGACAAGTGATTGATAGTGTTGTTCAAAGCTCCTGTATGCTCACCAATTTCTGCCTACTTGTTCTGTCAATTATTCCAATAAGAGTGCTAAAATATCTGACTATAATTTTAAATTTGTCTATTTCTCCTGGACTATACCACAATGAAACAACTTTCTTTCAAGAATAACTTGCTGATATACTTTGCTATGAAGTCTATTTCATTTCATTTTAACCTATCCAAGACAGCTTTAACTACTGTTAATATGGCATATGTGGTGGTTTGAATGAAAATGGCCCCCATAGGCTCACAGGGAGTGGCACTTGTTGGAAGAAGTATGTCATTGGAGGTGGGCTTTGAGGTTTCAAATGCTCAAGCCAGGCCCTGCTTCCTGCTGATCTGGATGTAGAACTCTCAGCTACTCTCCAGCACCATGTCTGCCTGCCTGCCTGTGTGCTGCCATGCTTCCCACCATGATGATAATGGGCTAAACCTCTGAATTGTAAGCAGGCCCCAAATAAATGGTTTCCTTTATAAGAGTTGCCATGATCATGGCTTCTCTTTACAGCAACAGGACACTAACTAAGACAGAAACTGGTACCAGGAGTGGGGTATTGCTGTGACAGACCTGACTATACTTCTTGGCAAAATGTGGACTTTCAGTCTTTGGATAAAGAAAACAGTTGAATACTTTAAGTGGGGCTTAATGGGCCATACTAGTAGGAACAGGGAAGACAGTGGCTGAGAAAAATGTAGCTTATGATGGCCCAGTTCAAGAGGCTTCAGAGGAGAAGAATATTATTAATAAATGGCCTAGAGATCATTTGTGTGATATTTTGCCAAAGAATATGGCTGCTTTCTGCCCTTGTCCAAAAATCTGTCTGAGGCTAAATTGAAGAGTTTTGGATTAATAGCGTTAGCAGAGCATGTCAAAACTGCCTAGTATAGACTCTGTCACAATGTTGTTAGTGATAAAATAACTTCCTATGGACTCTATCCAGTTTTGCCTGATTTGTGACATTTTCCATTTTACCTGAGGTGAAAAGGCATTAATCTTTGATCTTAACCCCAAGTACAATATAATTCTCCATCACCTACCTATTTGCCCAACTATTAAGCCTGCTAAGAGGTGGTGGCCAGGTGTGGAGGCTAAAGAAGATGAAAAGCTGCTGAATCCATTTTCCAAAACCCAGCCCTGGAGGGAAGCGGCCTTCTGAAAAGCGCAGCTGCCGTCACGTTCTTCGCCCAGCATTGTTTACCAAGAGTTTGTCCGTGCTGCTTCTCACAGCACCACTGCCGAACTGGACACTGAATCTCTAAACAATGGCCCTTGATCGTGGCTGCTGACTCAGGCCTGACCTTGGGCCAGGTGTTGTAGGAGAAGGAAAATAGTTAACATAATTTTGGTTTGGGGAGCTGGAAGACAAGCTGGCACTGAGAAACCACTGAAGACAGTCCAAGGGCATGCCCAGCATTTCACTTTCATCTCACTGGAGGAGTCCATTGGGGACCCAGCCACAGAGAGTAATGAGAATGCACCAGCATCCTGATACTTTGTCATGGAACGTCCCAAAAAGGGGGATAACGATAAAGTTCCTAAAGGTTTTTAAAAACATGAGACAGAGAAGCAGGCAAGTAGGAGGTGGACGAGGAGCTCGGTCTGCATCATCTATCACCAGAAATGGAGTAGCTGAAGTAGAATGCAGCGTGGGGAAGGGAAAGGGATACAGGGAGGAAAAGCCCCTCACACAGCAATCTGCTTTGCTTTTCTCACTGGCTAAGAGAGAAGAATCTCTTCACGACTGAAGGAAAAACTAAGAAAAAACAAAAAAGCAAGAAAACAAAAACACCTGAGAGATTGCCAGTAGACACAACAAGCCCTTTCCTAAGAAACATCTTAAATAGTATCAAAACAGAAAAGGAGAGGGCTTCAGGTTTTAAGAGAGCTTCCCTGTTGTTCTCTTCTAGAGAACCCAAGTTCGATTCCCAGCACCCACATGGTGACTCACAAACATCTGTAAGAACAGGTCTAGGGGATCAGTCACCCTATTCTGGCCTCTGGGGGCATCAGGCACATACAGGCATGCAGGAAAAATATTCATATACAGTAAATAAAATTACCCCCAAAAGCAATAAATAAATAAATAAATAAATAAATAAATAAATAAATAAATGAATGAATGAATGAATGAATGAATGAATGAATAAATAAATAAATAAATAAATAAATAAATAAATAAATAAATAAAAGAACCAGAAAACAGAGTAGGGTGAGGTGGTTAGGAGAGAGGGCTCAAAGGTTAACATTTGCTTCCCTTCTGAGGACTGGAGTTGGGTTCTCAGTACCCTCATCAGGCAACTCACAACAACCTGTAACTCCAGCTCTAGGGGATTTGATGTCCTCTTCTGGACTCTGACAGCATTCACATACATAAGGTGCACGCACGCACGCACGCACACGCGCATGCACGGACATGTGCAAAGATAGAAAATATTTGGAATCAACATAAACACCACAAACTGCTATTATTAATAAATATGGTGGAGTTACTGTCAGATCTCCTATCCCAGCATCCCCTTCTGTGAGCGGTTGGTATAAGTAAAGGACCTGATCACCTGAAATCCATCTCAGCACACCTCTAGTCCCAATCTGGAAAGAATCATCGCTTTTTAAAATATATGGTGTGACTGAGGGGAGGGGGAGGGAAATGTAATCTTAGAACAAATTTAAAATTAAGAAAAATGTTGTACTGGACCCTAAATTGAAAAGGAAAAAGACTTAAGTGACAGGAGTTTTGTTATGTTGACGCGGCTGGCCTTCCTCTCCGTAGCTCAAGTGATCCTTCTAAATAGCCTGGATTACTTGTGTACACCAATAAATAAATAAATGAATACTTCCCATCAAAGCCTACCACATGGGAGGCAAAACCCTGATGCTTGAGAGGTATGCTGACATGGATGTCTTTGTGGGTGGCTCTTTCTAACTAACCACTCAGTATCCCTGGCCAACTGCGGCTGGACCTTCATTGAGGTTCTGTGGCCTCTTGGGCTTTTCCCCATTGCTGGGGTTCTGGTGGCCCCTCTGTACTCCTGCCCTACTCCTAAGGTTCTGAGCCCTCTTTCCTGGACTCTACCTTGGCAGCAGCTTGGGAAACTTAGGACCTTAGAAATACAGGTAACATCTTTTGGTGTTCCCAGTTAAAACTGGATTTCCTTCATCTTCATCCTGTGTGATCCACTCAGAAGGCTGGGTCTGGTTAGAAATTCTAACCTCTAACCTAACCTCTCTAACCTCTGTGGCCAGGACTTGCCTGGTCTTCCTCACCCCCACTTCTGCTAAACTATCAGGTCTCAGTTCATTTTCCCATGATAAAACCGGTTCTTGGACTGCAAGAACAGCGCACCCCACATTTAAGTCAGTTACAAGTTCAACTCTTTTTTTTTTTTTTTTTTTTTTTTTGGTTTTTCGAGACAGGGTTTCTCTGTGTAGCTTCGCGCCTTTCCTGGAACTCACTTGGTAGCCCAGGCTGGCCTCGAACTCACAGAGATCCGCCTGGCTCTGCCTCCCGAGTGCTGGGATTAAAGGCGTGCGCCACCAACGCCCGGCACAAGTTCAACTCTTGATGCCATTCCAGAGAGTTCTTGGAAAGTCAAGCTGACCCCACTTAGTGCTGTGGCCTTCTGGGAAACTCCAAACTTATATTAAAAAACAACTGTCTCCTTTCTAGTCCTGCTAGCTAGCATGCCACATACATGGACTCCAGTGGCTAACATCCTCGTGATGCATGAATACAGACACCAACCTCTGACTCAAGGATGGCCGTCTGTCCACTGGCACAGGATAAAGGGAGAGGGTCTTACATTAACTGCCCAGCTTCATCAAGACAAAGCCAGAAGAGAAATAGATGCCCATAAGTCCCTTGGGCCTCACCTTCCTCTAATCCCTATCCCACAAAATCATTTCTTTCTAAAAATATTTAGTGTGTGTGTGTGTGTGTGTGTGTGTGTGTGTGTGTGTGTGTATGGGTGTCCAAGAAGGTCAGAAGTAGGCATAAGATCCCTTGGAGCTAGACTTACAGGCGTTTGTGAACCTCCTGACACAGGTTCTGGAATCTGAACTAGGTCCTCTAATAGTGTAGTAAGCTCTCTTGCCTACCGAGCCATCTCCCCAGGCCTCCCTATTTTATTTTATTTTGTTTTGTTTTATTTTATTTTATTTTATTTTACTTTATGATCTGGGGGTATCCTGGCTAGTTTTATGTCAATGTGAGACAAGCTAGAGCTATATGGAAGAAGGGAAACTCAATTGAGAAAATACCTCCATAAGATCCAGCACTAGGGCATTTTCTTAATTAGTAATTGATGGGGGAGGGCCCAGCCCATTGAGGGTGGTTCCATCCCTAGGCTGCTGGTCCTGACTTCTATAGTGTGGTGGTTTGAAAGAAAATGGCCCCCAAAGGGAGTGGCACTATGAGGAGGTGTGGCCTTGTTGGAGGAAGTGTGTCACTGTGGAGGTGGCCTTTGAGGTCTCATATATCTCAAGCCACATCCAGTGAGACAGTTCATTTCCTGTTGCCTTTGGATCAAGGTGTAGACTTCTCCAGCACATGTCAGCCTGCTGCGTGCCTCCACACTCCCAGCTGCCTTGCTCCCTGCCATGATGATAATGGACTAATAAACCTCTGAACTGTAAGCAAGCCACCCCAGTTAAATGTTCTCCTTTATAAGAGTTGCCATGGTCATGGTGTCTCTTCACAGTAGAAGAAGTTGGTGCCAGGGACTAGGGTATTGCTATGATAGGCCTGACTATGCTTTTGTTTGAAGGAATATGGACCTTGGGACTGTGGATTAGAAAAGCTTAATGGACCATCCTTATAGTACTTTCCCTAAATTGCTCAACTCCTACCATGTGACAGAACCATAGGATTGTCTTCCTAAATTACTGCCTGAGATCCTATCTAGGACCGTCACTAATCTGTTAAACTTAGAAACTTTTCCCTCTAAACTCAGTGCCCCCCCCTCAAAGCTCAGAGACCCCGACCCTCTAAAGTCTGTAAATTGAGACACTGCCTTTGTTCTGCATGTGTGGTTGAGTCTCTTATTCCAGCTTCCCCTGTTGTGAATGGTTGGCCTTAGGAAGGACCCAGCTGCCTGACATCTGTCTAAGCACATCTGTCTATTGGACTTGAATCTTTATTATTTACAAGACTGAGCATGAGGATTCCAGGCCCACAACCAAGCCTGGCTTCCACCTCGACCCTCTTCAGCCAGTGCTGACATATAGATTCATATCACTGTATAACCATGACCATTTCCAGATTTTCCCATTATCCCCAACTGAGCATTGTCCTCATTAAAAATTAAACTTCCTACAACCTCTCTCTCCCAGGAGCTTCTATTCTGTTTCTGTATCCATGAATTTGCCTTTCTGTCTCTTTTTTTTTTAAATAAAAAGAGGAAGAAGTATGGAACTAAAAGCTAAAAGAAAAAAATCTTATAAATAGTTACTCATAGAGACAAAAATGAGGAGCTAGGAAGGTTGGGGGATCTGATATTTTCCTTGTAACTTTCCTAGTAGTATATATTTACTTTATGACCATGTGCACTGCCTACATACTTTTATTGTGGTTAAAAATCTATAACATAACATTTTACACATAACCACTATGGAGCATAAACTTTATTGGTGTTAAGCACATATGTGAGCTAGATGTGCTGGTGTGTGTCTGAAATTCCAGCACTCAAAAAGATAAGGAAGGGGGATTTTTGGTTTCAGCCCAGCCTGCGATGCATATAGCAAGTTCAAGGTAAGCCTGATATACATAGTAAGACTCTTGCCTGAAAAATTCAAAAGCTCAGCATGTAATTCTGTGGTACAGGACGTGGCTAGCCTATGCAAGACCATGGGTTTAATACCCAGCAACATCAGAGAGAGAGAGAGAGAGAGAGAGAGAGAGAGAGAGAGAGAGAGAGAGAGAGAGAGAAGTGTACATTCACATTATTGTATGGCCATCGTCACATATCAATGCCTGAAACCTTTCTATCTTAAACTGAGATTCTTACCATCAAGCAACATTCTTGGCCTCTCTCTTCCCCTACCCTCGGTGGCCATTTTCCTACTTTCTCTTTCCATGACTTGACTATTTACTAGGTGCTTCCTGTTAGTGAAAACATAGAGCGTCTGCCTTTCTATGTCAGGCTGATTTCACTTCAAGTGTCTCCATGCTGCAGCATATGTCAATTTCCTTCCCTTTAAAGGTGAGTAACATTCTTCTGCGTGCATAGGGCATCTGTAGTTCGTCCCTTAGTGTACTTGTTGCTGGGGAAACCCCATCAGCTACCCTGGATGATGCTGTTATGAGCATCCAATCATCTCTTTGAGTGCCAGCTTTCAGGTCTTGGGGTGTATGCCTGGGAGGGGAACTGCTGGAGACTATGGAGATTCTGCTTGACTTTTTGAGGAAGCACCATGAAATCTGTCACAATATTTCACATTCCTTCCAGCAGTGAGCAAGAGTTCCAACTTCTCCGCTCCTGGCCAGCCCTTGTTATTTGGGGCTTTTTGTCTGTTTGTTCAGCCAGCCTATGGGTAGAGGAAGTATCATTTTGATCTCTATTACCTTGGTGGTTAATGACATTAAGTGTATTTCCATGAGCTTTCAACCATTTATTCTTAAGTCTTTTTTTTGTTGTTGTTGTTGTTGTTAAATGGTGTTCAAATTCTTTCCTCATGTTTGATCTGGACTATTTGTTTCTGTCAGCTGTTTGTTTTTTCTTGGCATTTAAGAGATTTATTGATTTCTTCCATTTTTGTTGTTGTTGTTGTTGTATTTTCCTCCATTTCTTTAAGGGATTTTTTTCATTTCCTCTTTAAGGACCTCTATCATCTTCATAAAGTTCTTTTAAAGATCATTTTCTTATGTTTCGGCTATGTTGGAATGTTCAGGTCTTGCTGTTATAGAATCACTGGGTTCTGGTGGAGACATATTATCCTTCCTGTTATTGATTGTATTCTTACACTGGCATTTAGGCATCTGGATTTGGGGTGACTATAGGTCTAGGTGTTGATTCCTGTTGTTGGATGGGTGTTTTATTTCTTGGCATCTGTTTCCTCTCTGGTTTTTTGGCCTAAGTGGCCAAGGGTTCTGATGACTTCAGTCTTCAGGTCCAGTAGGGTGTCTTCCCTGGGGTTTTGGGGGCCTTGGGTCCCTTGTTCCAGTCTGGCCTCCAGCAAAGCCAAAGTCTTCTTGGGCCTCTAGATCTGGCCTGGCCTCCTGTAAAGCCTGAGTCTTCTTCTGGGGTACCTAGGAGCAACTTGGCCATCAGTACAGGTGCTGGGGGTGCTCTTTTGGATGGTGTGAACTGAATGCAGGCCTATGGTGTCTGTTCTTCCAACTGGTGTGGACTGTGTCTGGGCCTATGCAGTCTGCTGAAGTTCCATTCTGGTTTATGTGGTCTGGGCCCATTTTAGCTGATGTGGTCTGTGCCTTAGTGGCAGAAGTCTGCTTGGATTGGGGGTGGGAGCCCAGCAGAGCAAAGCCAAGGATAAGCTGGGATGGCATTGGCCTAGGGAAGGGTGTTGTTTTTACTCTTTTGGGAGCCTCCCAGCTCCCAAATAAATCACATACGGAGGCTTATTCTTAATTATAAATGCCTAGCCTTAGCTTGGCTTGTTTCTAGCCAGCTTTTCTTAAATTATCCCCATCTATCTCTTGCTTCTGGGCTTTTTCCTTTCCTTACTTCTGTATATCTTACTTTCACTCTTACTCCATGGTTGACTGTGTGGCTGGATGGCTGGCCCCTTCTTTTCTCACTCCTTGATCTCTCTCGCTGTTTCTTCTTTTTTTTCTCTCAGATTTCTCCTCCTATTTATTCTCTCTGCCTGCCAGCCCTGCCTATCCTTTTTCCTGCCTCGCTATTGGCCTTTCAGCTCTTTATTTTTAGACCATTAGGTGTTTTAAACAGGCAAAGTAACACAGCTTCACAGAGTTAAACAAATGCAACATAAAAGAATGTAGCACATCTTTGCATCATTAAAGCAAATGTTCCATAGCATAAACAAATGTAACACACCTTAAAATAATATTCTATAACAGAAGGTCTCAGTGGACAGAATCCAGGGAGGGGTACAGTTCTGCTACTAGGCAGGTCATTCACCCATTCTGGCTGGTGTCGCCTGGACCTGCTTGGCAGAAGTATTCTGGGGTTGGGAGGAGGGTCCAGCTATGGGACTGGGGACTAGCTGGGAGGGTGTGGGCTTGGGGACTGCAATCTGGACTGTTTACTTGACTATATTGATTTGTTTGTTTGTTTGTTTGTTTGTTTAGAACAAATATTTGGGGACTGTTGTGGAATATTAGCTGAAGATATGTTACATTTGTTTATGCTGTGGAACATTAGTTTAATGATGCAAAGATGTGTTGCATTCTTTATGTTGCATTTGTTTAACTCTGTAAAGCTGTGTTGCTTTGCCTGCCTAAAACACCTGATGGTCTAATAAAGAGCTGAACAGTCAATATCTGGGCAGGTGAAAGGACAGGTGGAGCTGGCAGGCAGAGAGAATAAATAGGAGGAGAAATCTGGGAAGAGATGATCAAGGAGCAAAAGGAGGACAGGAGGACTCCAGGGGCCAGACACCCAACTGCACAGCCAGACACAGAATAAGAAGGAAATAAAAGATATACAGAAATAGAGAAAGGTAAAAGCCCAGAGGCAAAAGGTAGATAGGATAATTTAAGTTAAGAAAAGCTGGCTAGAAATAAGCCAAGCTAAGGCCAGGCATTCATAAGAAAGAATAAGCCTCCATGTATTTATTTGGGAACTGGATGGCAGGCCCCCCAAAAGAGTAAAGAGTAAAAACAATTACAAGGAACCATGAAATGGCTTAGTTGGTAAGGACATGGGATGGTTAATCTTAGTTGTCAACTTGACTACATCTGGAATCAACTAAAACCAAAGCAACCGGGCACACTTGTGGGGGATTTTTCTTGATCAGATCATTTGCGGTGGGAAGACCCACTCTACATCTGGATCATTTGAGGTCAGAAGGCCCACCTTAAATTGTGATGATATTTTATCTGTGTACCCCAATAAAGCGTATCTGAGGATCAGATGAAAAAGCCAGCCATTATAGTAAACAGAAGTCAGGCAATGGTAGCATATGCCTTTAATCCTAGCATTCAGGAGGCAGATCTCTGTGAGTTCAAGGACACACTGGGAACAGAGCCAGGCATGGTAACACATGCCTTTAATCCCAGTACTAACCACGGAGGTCTGCACAGACAGACAGGAAGTGATGTAGCTGGGCAGAGAGAGGACGTGAGATGGCAGGACAGAAAGACATATAGGTCTCTTGGGAGGCTAAGGAGTTGGTAAAGTGAGGTTGGCTGTGGCTTGACTTCTCCTCTGATCTCTCAGTTTTCACTCCAATATCTGGCTCCGGGTTTTTTATTAATAAGACTGTTTAGCAATTCGTCTTGCATTAAATCTGGGTCATTTGAGGTCAGAAGGCTCACCCTAAATTTGAACCTTATCTTCTGGTGGCAGCCCATATAAATGACATGAAAGAAGGAAGCTTTTTGCCTTTTCCTGCATTCCCTCTCTGGTGCTGGTGAGTTCATCTACACTGCTGCTGAGGAATTCCTTTGTTGATATTAGAACCTACTTCTTTGGAATTCTAGCACAGACTGAAAACCAACTGAAACATCTGCTCTCACAGTCTGAACAGCTACCTGATTCTTGGCCTTTGCATTAGGAGACAGCCATTGCTGGACTAGTGGGACCACAGCCTGAACATCACTCTAATAAATCTACTTATGGTATTGTATTAGTCAGGGTTCTCTAGAGTCACAGAGCTTATAGAATGAATCTTTTTCTCTATTCATATATATATATATATATATATATATATATATATAAAATATGGATTTATTGGAATGACTTACAGGCTGAGTCCAACAATGGCTAGCTGTGAATGGAAAGTCCAAGCATCTACAGTTGCTCCGTCCCATGAGGTATCTCAGCTGGTCTTCTGTATATGCTGGAATCTTGAAGGAGACTCCAATGTCAGTGAAGGGATGGATGTGCTGACAAGGCAAGGTCAAGCAGGTGAAGGAAGAACACACCCCTTCCTCCTTCCACTGTCTATGTAGGCTGCCAGCAGAAGGTGTGGCCCAGATTAAAGGTGTGCCTTCCAGCCTCAATGTCTGAATTAAAGGTGTGTGTCATCAGCCTCAAGATCCAGATCAGAGGCATGTTGTCTTTTTGCCTCAGGTCTGGATCACAAGGGTGCCCTCCATTTCTAAATTATAGTTCATTCCAGATATGGTCAAGTTGACAACCAAGAATAGCCATCACAACTGTGTATAGATTCATTCTGTCAGTTCTGTTCTTCTAGAGAAGCCTGACTGTAGCTGGAGAGTTATCTCTCCAGGTCCCACCAAGGCCAGGCAGTCCGACAGCCCACTTATAAAATAAACACGCAGATGCTTATATTATTTAAACTGTTTGGCCTAGTGGCTCAGGCTTCTAGCTATCTAGTTCTTACATCTTAAATTAATCCATTTCTATAAATCTATACCTTGCCACATGGCTCGTGGCTTACCAGCATCTTCACATGCTGCTTGTCATGGCAGCTGCTGGCAGTGTCTCCCTCCTCAGCCTTCCACTTCCCAGAATTCTCTCAATTCTCCTCTCTGTTAGTCCCGCCTATACTTCCTGCCTGGCCACTGGCCAATTAGTGTTTTATTTATTGACCAATCAGAGCAATTTGACATACAGACCATCCCACAGCACCTGACCAATGCAGCTTGTTAGACCAGGAGTGGTTCTAGAGAAACACATGAATTTTGTCATAGACTGTGGGGAAAAAAAAAGTTTTTAAATAAAAATGTTGAAGTTTTTCAGGGGATCTTGGGCATGTTTTGGGAGCCCTGAGACAGTATTTCCCACAAGGAAACAGCTGATTCACCATAGGGGAACTCCATCTTTGTAAGGAAGTATCTTATCTACCTCCAGTACTCCCTCTAAATGCTTATCACCAGTGTTCATAACTAAGTCATTAAATGTCACTCAGTATAAGCGTCACAGAGTGGCTGATAGGAAGGTATCCCGGGGAGATTAAACTGCATAAGGAAGCTATTACCCTGGGATTTTCCATTTGGAGCTCAGATATAAGTACACACTTCTTCTCCAGACCTTTATCATCTGATGTCTCTCCTCAAAACTGCTCAAGTTTTTGTAGGAACTTCAGCTTATATTCTGAATGTGGGGAGGGGCTACTGAGCTATCAGTGTGGACTAGAGGATGTGGGAACAGACTTTAGAGCCCGACTTCTTCAGTTTCCAGCCCAGCTCTTCACTTGCAAGTTGAGTCAGCTTAGTAAGTCCCACAATCTCTCTGCATCTCAATTTCCTGTCTGTAAAATGGGACTTCCTTATACTGCGTGTAGAGAGGATTAATTTAAATATGTGCCAAGTATTTGTAATGCTGCCTGGTACATAAGAGGAACAAAAGCCTACGTCGATACAAATGCATGACCATGAATGATCATAATGACTTTATTTGTAATAACTGAATACTGCATGCAACTTAAATGGCTGCCACAGACCAGAAATGAGCTACTGATTCATGCTACTGCATGAATTGGTCTAAGAATAGTTATGCTCATCAAAAGAAACCAACACACATATGCATATGTGGTATGTATGTATATATGTGTGCATTCTATCATTTTATTTAGATCAAATTGTAGACAAATGTAAGTGAAAATACAGTGGTTGCCTGGAAGGGTTAAACAAAATTGGAAAAACCACAACGGGCAGGAGATTTAGGGATGGGGTGGAAGGGAGTTGATAGATATATCATTTACCTTTATTACAGTGGTGCTTCTGATGTATACATATAACATATCATCAAATTATATTACTTAATTGTGTGGTTTACTACATGTCAATTGTAACTCAATGAATCTTCAAACAAAGCAATCAAGGGCTAGCCATACATAGTGCTGTATACACATAAAGTGCTTCAAGATTATCATCATCACCATGGCACAAAGTGTCCAAAGGGAGAGTCACCCAACTGTGGACAATGGTTTCCACTGAAAAACAGAATTTGGGAAAGGATACCGGCAAGAAGATTTTAATTTTTTCTTCAAACCCTTCTGCATTCGAACTTACTGCTAAAAGTAAAATGAGGAAGAGGGGGTGTGGCTCTGCTGGGAGAGGGCTTGCCTAGCAGCATGAAGCCCTGGGGTCCAGCAGCAGCACTACACTCAAACCACAGCTCCACACAAAAGCCAGGCACGGAGGCCTAGACCTGTGATCCAGCTCTGGGGAGGTGGAATCAGGATCAGAAGTTCAAGGTCATCCTCAGAGAAGTAGTAAGTTTGAGACCAGCCAGGATGCCTGAAACCCCATCTCAAAAACAAACAAAAAAAAAAAAGAAAGAAAGAAAGAAAGAGAAAGGAAAAGGAGAGAAGAGAGAAAAGAAAAGAAAGAAAAAGAGAGAGAAAGAAAAAGGAAAGGAAAGAGAGAGAAATGCCACATTTGGTAAAAGAATCTACTTACCCTTTGAGAGGGTTTGAATGAGAAATGTCCCCCATAGTTTCCGGCATTTGGACTCTTGGTCCTCAGTTGGTGGCGCTGTTTGGAGACGTTTAGGTGGCGAAGAAGCCTTCCTGGAGGGAATACATCATCGGGAGCAGGCTCTGACACAAAAAGACATGCCACTTCCAGTTGGCTGTCTCTGTTTCCAAGGTTCCCCTTGAGGACATGAGTGCTCAGCTTCCGGCTCGGCATCATGCCTACAGCTGGTGCCATGCTTCCCCACCCCACCATGATGCACTCTTTCTTATCCCTCCCGAACCCTAAGCCAAAATAAATTCCTTTAAGTTGTTTTTGGTCACGGTGTGCTACCATAACAATACAACCTTACACAACAAAAACCCACCAAACATTAAAATTGATGTGCCAACCTAAGGCATGAAGCTTATAAGAATTTCTAAACCTACAAGAAATAAAAATAACAGAAAAAAAATTAAAAAATGAGATTAACACTGTGGTATCAGTCTAGCTGTGCTCTACTGTACCCTACCCCCACAGCTACTAAGAACTTCCTTCAACTCTTTAGCAATTAAAATTAGAAACCATTATTAGCCAGGAAGTTAGGGCCTTTGTTTTGAGGGACTCAGCTGATGGTGACCCACCATCCAGAAGCCCTTTGGTAGAAACTGGGAGAGAGTGGGCAAACTGGTGGGGAACGTCCTTTTGGTTCCATTCGCCTGGTCCTAATACCAGCCTTCAGGAAAGTGCACAGAAGCTTGTAGAAAGGGCAAAGGGGGCTGTAGGGAGAATCTGCTGAAGAGGTGTTCTAGTCCAGAGAGATAAGGCAGGTTATGATGGTGCTGTGACTTGGTAGCAGGCTTGGCAGTTAGCTCAAGCCTGAGTCCTTGTGGACTTCAGCAGCCGTGCCCCAGTGGGTCTCCCCCCACCCCACCCCGCCCCACCCCGCCCCAAATTTAGCCAAAAATGTGTTCAGTCAGAGTCTGCTTCCACAGAGGCCTCTAAGAGAGTCAGAAAAGGAAATGGCAATACGGACTTGTCACTGATCTAGGAATTACAGAAACATGTAATGGATTGTACAGAACCATGTCCACGGTAGAGCTTGTCCACAGCTGCAGCCTTGGTAACAGCCTCAGCGTGAAAACAACCCAAGTGACCTTTCACTGAATATGGATCATATTGTGATCTAGCCAAGCAAGGAATATCAGCCATGAAAGGGAATGAAGTACCCATCATGCAGCATGCTACAATTCATCAAGACCACACATCGTATTATTTACTTATATGTAATGTGCAGCACAGGCAAAACCAGAGGGATAGAAAATAGATCAGTGGTTTGTAGGGAGTAGGAGGAGAGGAGAATGGGAGTGACTACTAACAAATATGTGTTTGCATTGGGGTGAGGAAGCTTCCAGAATTAGGTAGGCGAGGGTTGCACAACCCGGAAAATATACCAAAACCCACCAAACCACACATTTTAACAACCATTGTTATGGGAATTGTGTCTCAACAGAACTTCCATAGGATAGAAACACCCATTGGATGTCATGCCAGAACTTCTGGCATTTGGCCAGGCTTGTCACTCTTGGAGTCTGTTCCTCTAGTTCTGCCCATTTTTTTCTCTCTTTTCTGCTGTAATAGACAGCTATTATTTTAACAACTAAAGCCCTGAAGTCAGACTCTCCTGGATTCAAATCCGAGCTCTTCTAGGAGGAAATGGGTAACCTTGGGCAAAGTACTTTGACTGCAGTGCCCCTCCCCCAACAACAACAATAATAATCAAAATAAGAAGGAACACAAAATCACTGGCACTTACTCCGACCCGTTGAGGTTCTTTAAATATTTTTACCCACTCAGTCCTCTACTGTGGCGTGAACACTTGCAGTCTGCACATTTTGTAGGAATTTAGGTGCAGGTCGAATATGGAGAGAGCTAAGGCAATTAGAGACTTTTGTCGAGGAAGTGGTGCCGCCAGGAAAGTGGCTCTGGAGAATTCCGTGTAGGCTGGAAAGGGTGAAGGGGTCCCTGCAAACGGAAGGGCAGTTATATGAGGAGGAAAAAAAACAACAAAATTTGTTTTGCTTTTGGGGGGGGCCTGCCACCCAGCTCCCAAATAAATTACACACGGAAGCTTATTCTTACTTATGAATGCCCCGTCTTAGCTTGCTTAGTTTCTAGCCAGCTTTCCTTAACTTCTCCTGTCTACCTTTTGCCTCTGAGCTTTTCCTGTTCTCTTACTTCTGTATCTTACTCCATGGCTGCTGTATGTCTGGCCCCTGGAGTCCTCCTCCTTCTCGGCTGCTCCTAGATCTAGATCTCTCCTCCCAGATTTCACCCTCTATATAGTCTCTCTGCCTGACAGTCCCAACTATCCTTTCTCTTGCCTTGCTATTGACCAGTTCTTTATTAGACCATCAGTTGTTCTAGACAGGCACAGTAACACAGCTTCACAGAGTTAAACAAATGCAACATAAACAAAAGTAACACACCTTAAAATATGCTACTACATTGTTCCTTCTGTGTGATTAGCATATTGGTATCTATTATATTATTTTGCCTGTTCATTTGTGCCTCGGAAATAATTGCCAGTTAACAAATATTAAAAATAATGACCATTTTCTAGAGAACAAAAACACTTTCCTTAGTCCTACGTATACATACAAGAAACATGTGTTGACCAATAAAATAAGTAGTTTATTCCTGTAGTCAACCTTTAGATTAATCTACTTGCCCTTTCCTTAAGACACTGAAGATTCCCCCCCCCCCCCCCCCCACATGACTCTACCGTATTCCTGTCAGGAATTCTCTGTCAGCATTCCATCACAGGAATGAATGTTCTGCAGAGTATGGAACGTCTTTAATCCCACCACTTAGGAGGCTAAGGCATGCCGGTCTCTGTGAATTGGAGGCCAGCCTGAACTTTATTGCGAGCCCCAGACCTACCGGGGTTAGTTTCACAGTGAGGCCTTTGCACCCCTCTCTTGACAAAAAGTTTCGTGATTTATCTCGCCACTCCCCTACAGATCCCAATTTAACACTAA